>CM022490.1:2767263-2796308 GCA_011952105.1 Coreoperca whiteheadi
GTGTACTGACAAGAACTAGGAAAAGAGATCATATTTATCCAATATTATCTTTTATGCACTGGCTTCCTGTGGAATCCAGAACAGAATTTAAAATCCTTCTCCTCACCTACAAAGCTCTTAATGGTCAGGCACCAGCGTATCTTACAGAGCTCATAGTACCTTATTACCCCACTAGAACACTGCACTCTCAGAATGCAGAGTTACTTGTGGTTCCTAGAGTCTTCAAAAGTAGAATGGGAACCAGAGCCTTCACCTATCAAGCTCCTCTCCTGTGGAATCAGATCCCAGTTCGGGTTCGGGAGGCAGACACCATCTCCACATTTAAGAGTAGGCTAAAGACTTTTCTCTTTATTAAAGCTTATAGTTAGGGCTGGCTCAGGTGAACCTGAACCATCCCTTAGTTATGCTGCTATAGGCCTAGACTGCCGGGCGACTACCCAGGATGCACCTCTCTCTCTTCACCCTTGTCCTCCTCTCCATCCGTATGCATTCTCATCCCATAAATGCATGTTACTAACTTGACTTCTTCCCTCTCTCGGAGTTTTGTGCTTTGTCGTCCGTCTCTTCTTTCTTACGGTCACTTTCAGCAGGTATTTCAGTGTCCGAAAATGTATCTGGATCGGTGGCTATGGCGACCTGCTGGGGCAGTGCTGCTGTGTCTATGGTGCAGGGGACGATTGGCTTGGGTCCTGCTCGTTGGCCTCCACCTGGAGCTGCTCGGTTGTCCATCTGGACCCATCATCTTCCCTTATGTTTTACCACCTAAACATTTCTAACATAATAATATATATATATATATATACACAACAATTTTGCGATCATGGCTGTATATGTTATAGTTTTGATGCTATAAATCTATTCTGTACTTACGACATCTATTGCATGTCTGTCCGTCCTGGGAGAGGGATCCCTCCTCTGTTGCTCTTCCTGAGGTTTCTCTCATTTTTTTCCCCTGTTAAAAGGTTTTTTTTTGGGTAGTTTTTCCTTAATCGAATCTAGGGTCTAAGGACAGAGGGTGTCGTATGTTACAGATTGTGAAGCCCTTTGAGGCAAATGTGATTTGTGATACTGGGCTATATAAATAAAATTGAATTGAATTGAATTGAATTGAATTGAATTGAATTACATTGAACACTTAAAATGTTTACTCATGCATCCTTTATTCATAAAGCCTGGCCCACACTTCTGAATTTTCATATTTTGTGATGTCACAGGCATATCTTCATGAAAAGGCCAAAAGAACCTGTTTGGTTTGCCACGGTGCATACATTTAACTTGAACATGGGTTTTATCCATGGCAAGGATTATTCCTGGATACCAGTCTTTATCATATGTGAGCACACACCACTGCCCTAGCACCTCTGTGTCTTCCCAATGGATTTGTGTCTACCTCTGTGACACAGCAACTGGCACCTTCTTGATAAAAGGTGAAATGCTGTGTGTTCCAACACTCACAGTGCAACTGCTTCTGGGTCGAGCACATACAGCTGACATCATGAGATATTATCTCTCCTGGAGCAAGAGTTAGCACCTGATGTATTCTTATGGTTGCGAGGACTGCTGGTAGGTTTGATCAACAGTTTCACCATCGACAAAGAAAAACTTGATAGATGTGTTAAGTCTCCAAGAAGGGCCTTGAAAAACTCATGTCCATCTTGGATGTCCTGGCCATGGCTTATTAGCATGTCAGCAGTCCTCTTCAAGGCTGCTCCAACACCACCTGGTGCTCCCTTACATGACTGGCCTCAAAAAAAATTCCAAGTCCCTGCCTTGATGCCTCTTTTCTCCAGCTCAGTGCTAAAAAAGGAAAAAAAATCCCCTTCTGCTTGTACTGGGTGGAAGAACCATCACTAAAAATGTGCATCACAGAAACCTCTGGGTATGTTGGTTGCACATAATCCGATACAGGGTTAAGATGCTCCCATATAGCTGCTGGGCTTTTTTGTTCTGATGGGGATATTGTGCTGAAGCAGGTCGGTTCATGGTTACCGCCTACATTTATTAACAACCCCGTATGTAATGAGATGGCTGGTGAGATGATCCGAAGTGCACTGCTTGGATTTCAGAACTGTACTTGCAGGTAAAGTTCTCATAAAAATCCAATTTGAATTAAGCATTCATCAGTGGCCATGCTGTTCCACAGCTCATGGTGGTAGGCATACTACTGCCTAATAGTGAAGAAATGCTTCTTGAACTTCAGCTCAGGGGTGTATGGAACTGCTCAGCAAGTTGCTCCTGGTTGCCCTCAACAATTTGTTTTTACAGATATCTTTACTGTTATTTACAGATATCTTTGTTTTTCGTTTGGGTAGTTTATCCCTATTAGAATCAAAATGAGAACAGAGGGTGTCGTATATTGTACAGATCGTAAAGCCCTTTGAGACAAGTTGGGATTTGTGATATTGGGCTATATACTGTAAATACAAATTAATTTAATTTTTGGTCCCAACTGATCATTCATTTTTGCCTTCTCTTCTGTCCCTGAGTATAGGACACCTTTTCCTCCCTGTCATATGTACTCAAGAGAACTGCTTTGTCTTTTCAGTTTTCACATTCCTCATACATATGTAGTAGGTTGGAAATGCTACCTACATATACCTACCTATAACATTCCTTATGCAATATTTACATCAAGGTAATACACATTTGTCAGTAGATGGTGCTCTGTTGGTGAGCTGAAGAGAGGCAAGGCGCTTTGAGCGCACTGTTACGACCCTGGCTCAAGGGATCGGAACAAATGAGGGGACACCAGGAAGAAAGTAACGTTTAGTAAAATCTTTATTTAATCAATTAAACCAAACTGAACCAAATTAGCTGTAAAGAGAGTAACCATATGGGATGTGTTAATCTGTATAATCATAGGTGTGATGGTGCAGAAGGTGAGTGGACTGTGCGTTGTAATGTGCAAACATAACATATTGCCTAACTAAACAAAAGAGCAAACTAAGAAACCAAGCTAAACCGTAACCAAGACAACCCATACAGAAAAAATGACAGAGTTGCCGACCAGCAGATGGAAAGACAATCAACTTTGAGGCAGCAGTCAGTTGTATTATTATGGATAGCTTATGCCGTACAAACCCTGTATGTAAGATGTTTTACTCACTTTAGAGTGTCTCATGTAACCTGGCATCCCAGCAGCTGTAACCACACCCTAGATTGCAACTAACTGATGGTTAGATAAGAGGAAGTGGGGCATGGGGCAAACCAAAGTCCGAAGTAAACAAAAAAGTGTTGAGGCAATGAGCGGTGGAAAGCTACCGAGTGTTGCATGGCAGGGAGTGGCTTTGACATAGATAACCAGTTGCTTTGTTCCTTAGCTTCAGACACAACTGGGGGAGCTGTAGCGTTATGACAGTAAGCGCTGTAGGTTGTGTCTCCAGACATATCTGTATTGTTTGTTTAGCCAGATATGTCTGTATTATTTGTTTGTGTGGAAATCTTTTGTGCACTGACGTGATAGTGAGCTGCTGTTACAAAGAGTTTCCCCTCGGGGATTAATAAAGTATTTCTGACTCTGATTCTGATAAGCACTGCTTGAAAGACATTTGTAGGTCTCGTGTGGATCCCTTCTCAACAACCAGCTCAGAGAGAGGTTGGCGCACTTCGACAATAGTCACCTACCTCATTAGCTCAAGACCCTCAGTTGTGCCAGGACAGGCAATCCCATAACGAAACCTGACAAAACCACTATGGGCGTCACAGCACATAAACGTAACATCCTTTGGATTTTTGCGGAAATTTATTAATCAATCCACAAACGCAATATGTATGCGTCATGTTACATATTTAGTATTTATACGTTATTAGAAAAACTAAACACTATTTCTAGTGTATTATTTAAAATAATACAAAATTTACTTAAACCAGAAAAATATAATGATTTTACATTGAATGTCAACTCCGTCACCACCGGCAGACAGAAAATCTGATGGAGTTGACATGTGATGGTGTTGACGCATTTCTTTCACAAAACAAATGGAGTTTATGTAGTGCCCAAAACACAGGAAACAGGAAATATTAACATTAGTATTTAAAATATTATAAACTGTCTGACATTGATGCACTCTGCAAAGGTGGAATGTGGCAGGGGGTCCTTCAGAGTGACATCTGCCCCTGATATTGCTTGATTGTATTACATTTTAATGACTGTCTGACAGTGTTGACAAAATTAATATTAAATTAATGTAAGTGTTGCTTTTGATGAAACAAGCTCTATTTTAATTATTAAAAAAACTTTTTTATCCATTTTATTGCATATGAATGTTTGAACCCTTCTCTGTGTTTTAGATGTAGCAAGAAAACACTGTCATAGATTTTACATAATAATGATTAAATTGAAGAAGGAGAGGAGGAAGGTGTATTCGTAGACAGAGAGAGAAGAGGAAAGCTAAGAATGTAGGACTGACAGTAGGGACTTTGAATGTTGGGACTATGACAGGGAAGGCTAGAGAGTTGATTGACATGATGCAGAGAAGGAAGGTGGACATACTCTGTGTCCAGGAGACCAGGTGGAAAGGTAGCAAGGCTAGAAGCTTAGGAGCAGTGTTCAAGTTGTTCTACCATGAGTCAGATAGGAAGAGAAATGGAGTAGGAGTTATCCTGAAAGAGGAGTTTGTGAGGAATGTTCTAGAGGTGAAAAGAGTATCAGACAGGTTGATGAGCCTGAAGCTGGATATTGAAGGGATGATGTTCAATGTTGCGAGTGGTTATGCCCCACAGGTAGGAAGTGAGATAGAAGAGAAGGAGAAATTCTGGAGTGAGTTAGATGAAGTCATGCAGAGCATTCCCAGAGATGAGAGAGTGGTGATTGGTGCAGATTTCAATGGGCATCTAGGTGAAGGGAACAGAGGTGATGAGAATGTGATGGGCAGGTTTGGTCTTCAGGACAGGAACGCAGAAGGACAGATGGTGGAAGACTTTGCAAAGAGGATGGAAATGGCTGTAGTGAACACTTTCTTCCAGAAGAGGCAGGAACATTGGGTGACATACAAGAGCGGAGGTAGAAGCACTCAGGTGGACTACATCTTGTATAGACGTTGTAATCTGAAAGAGACCAGTGACTGTAAAGTAGTGGTAGGGGAGAGTGTAGCCAGATAACACAGGATGGTAGTGTGTAAAATGACTCTGGTGGTGAGGAGGACGTTGAAGAGGATGAAGAGTGGAAAGGCAGGTGGTCCTGATGACATACCTGTGGAGGTATGGAAGTGTCTAGGAGAGGTGGCAGTAGAGTTTCTGACTAGTTTGTTTAACAAGATCTTGGAGAGTGAGAGGATGCCCGAGGAATGGAGGAGAAGTGTACTGGTGCCAATTTTTAAGAACAAGGGAGATGTGCAGAGCTGTGGCAACTACAGAGGAATAAAGCTGATGAGTCATACAATGAAGTTGTGGTAAAGAGTAGTGGAAGCTAGGCTAAGGGCAGAGGTGAGCATTTGTGAGCAGCAATATGGCTTCATGCCTAGAAAGAGTACAACAGATGCAGTATTTGCTTTGAGGATGCTGATGGAGAAGTACAGAGAAGGTAATAGGGAGTTGCATTGTGTCTTCGTAGATTTAGAGAAAGCGTATGACAGGGTGCCGAGAGAGCAGCTGTGGTAGGAGGTGTGCTGTAGGTGTGACAGGGGACTTCAAGGTGGAGGTGGGTCTGCATCAAGGATCAGCTCTGAGCCCCTTCTTGTTTGCTCTGGTGATGGACAGGCTGACAGATGAGGTTAGACAGGAATCTCCATGGACTATGATGTTTGCGGATGACATTGTTATTTGTAGTGAGAGCAGGGAGCAGGTGGAGGAGAATCTAGAGAGATGGAGGTCTGCTCTGGAAAACAGAGGAATGAAGCTTAGCCGCAGTAAGACAGAATACATGTGTGTCAATGAGAGGGACCCAGGTGGAACGGTGAGGTTACAGGGAGCAGAGGTGAACGAAGGTGCAGGAATTTAAGTACTTAGGGTCAACGGTTCAGAGCAATGGAGACTGTGGAAAAGAGGTGAAGAGGCGAGTGCAAGCAGGTTGGAACGGGTGGATAAAAGTGTTAGGTGTGTTGTGTGATAAAAGAGTATCAGCAAGAATGAAAGGAAAGGTGTTCAAGACGGTGGTGAGACCATTGATGTTGTACAGCTTTGAGACAGTGGCACTGAAGAAAAGACAAGAGGCAGAGCTGGAGGTGGCAGAGCTTAAGATGTTGAGGTTCTCTTTGGGAGTGACGAGGATGGACAGGATCAGGAATGAGTACATCAGAGGGACAGCTCATGTTAGATGTTTCGGAGATAAAGTCAGAGAGACCAGATTGAGGTGGTTTGGACATGTTCAGAGGAGAGACTGCGAATATATTGGTAGAAGGATGCTGACGTTGGAGCTGCCAGGCAGGAGATCTAGAGGAAGACCAAAGAGGAGATTTATGGATGTAGTGAGAGAGGACATGAAGTTAATTGGTTGAGTGAAGAGGATGCAGAGGACAGGGTTAGATGGAGGCACATGATTCGCTGTGGTGACCCCTGAAAGGGAACAGCCGAAAGGAAAAGAAGAAGAAAATTAAATTGAAGGTGATAATTGTGTTAAATACATTGTATTATTAATCCCTACAATAATGGACTAAATATTAATAATGGAGAAAATATTTCCATTTTTAAACCTAATAGAAGTTAGACATGTTTTGTCCCATGTTTCAAGATTCCTTGAGTTGCAGTGTTGCTTAGAAGATATACAAAATTCCAAATACAGGAATGAGACTACTTTTTAAAACTAGACTAAAGTATTCAATTTTTTTGTTGCTGAACAAAACTAGGCTACAACTAATAATAATCAAATGACAAAATTATGTGACTTAGACTGTTACCATGATTGTTTCTGAGTGCCTGTGTATATGAATATCTGTGCCTCTGCACTGAAACTGAACAAATAAGGCAGAAGAAAGTAATAAGATGGTGAGCCACTATGCCAAATAATAACATTAGTTATTCAGTACACGGTTTCAAGTAGTGAAGCAAATTTCATGAAGCCTGAAATGTTGCAAAAAATACAAATGAAACTCTTCCCTTCTGGGTTGAAGTCAATACACCATTTGAATGTCAGAAAATACAATCAAAGTAAAACAAAAATACAAATTAAATATTATCAGTTATCAAATATATTATATATCTATTTTTCCTTAGTGCCAGCTAATGTGAACCATGTTTCACTCTTTCATCTTCAGATGAAAACAAACAAATGCACTTAATAAATATTACAAATAGCACACGTGATATTCCGGTGCAGCAGATATAAGTCTTCCAGCAACTGGAGCAATGCATTTTCACACACAAAGGATGAAATAGCATGTTGAAAAGAAAACTGTATCAGAGGAAATCAGTCATTGTTCTACTTGCTCTTGGAGAGGATGATGAGAATGAGGCCGTTCAGAAAGAGAAGCAGTGGGTTGATGACAATCTCCTGGGCAGAACCAAGCACTAAGAGTTGTATCTGTTTTCTATGATCTCTACCTCTAGGTAGAACCCATTTCAATGGTGATTTTCACTATCACATAATGTGCAACATGGTTGAAGTTGAGGCAGCACAGACCTGTGCTTTTAAATATGTAGTGCGCTAGGAATTAAAAGTGGGTTTAGCAGGGGATGGTCCATGTAAACAAAAGACAACTGTCACTAAATGTGCTGGATTAAGTTTCCGAAATACTCACAATGCAGAATAGTGATTCCCAAGCCCTAAACAGTCATGACAGAAAATATAAACTCACCACCCTAATTGAAATGATGCACATATCTTAAAAATATCCAGAGACACCAACAACCAAAGTGTAGAATCTTACATTCATGAAACAACACGTTATTTTTAATGAACCAATCAATGGGAATACAGCCACAGAGGACAGCAGGTGGTGGTGGTGTTTAGATAATTTAAAGGGTCAACTATTTGGTACTGCTACTCTACCACCACTACTCTCAGAAAGTTGGAGGACATCAAAATTGAAGCGGCAAAGGCCGAGATATTCAGATTTTAATGAATGGCATTTTTGTAATGGCATTTTTTTCGTTACATTACTTTTACTTTTATACTTTAGGTAGTTTTGAAACTCTCAGTGTTAACTTGATTGTAACCCTGTTCCCTGATAAAGGGGAACGAAATGCTGCATGCAATATGCATATGGGAACGTCTTTGCGTGACCGGCTGTGAAAAGTGTGTATAAAACGTCAATGAAACTCAACTATAAGTAGATGAGCTCCAGCTGCCAGCCTTCAGGTCCCCTTTTGTCCCCGGGCGGCTGTGGCTTGGTGGCAGAACGGTTGCCTGCCAATTGGAAGGTCAGCGGTTCAATCGCCCAGCCACGCGTCAAAGTATCCTTGAGCAAGATACTGAACCTCAAAAATGCTCACGAAGCTGCAGTTCGGTTTGTGAATGTTCTCATATGTAAGTCGCTTTGGATAAAAGCATCTGCTAAATGACTAAATGTAAATGTTTGGAGACCGGTCCTGGGGCAACATCAGCATGGCACTGCAATGCAGCTTTTCATTCCCCTTTATCAGGGAACAGGGTTACAATAAAGTAAAACCCCACCCCTTACATTCATGTACCCCGGAATGTAAACTGCTCTGAGTGACCACAGCTTGTATCTATCTATCTTATCTATCTTATTCAGCTATCTTATTGAGATTCCCAGAAATACAGCCATCAACTCCAGGCAATTGATGTGCCACCCAAGCTGATGACCCCCCCATTACCCTTGGACCGGACGACCACTTAAGACCGCACTCAAGCCCGTCTGTTAGCAGTTTGCGATGACACGGTAGGCTACACCGAGAGTGGCCGGAATCCCTTTCAAAAGCTTCACTTGATGCTGCATGCAGAGATTACCCACGCCGCCGTGCTGATGGTGTCCGGACCCCCTACGATGTATAGGTGGGCACAAAGCGCAGGGTACCTCAGACAGTATCTTGGGATGCCGACTCAAGGACACGGGATCCTGGAGTCGATTGAGCATCCAAACTATAAAAACGTATGAATGTGTGCGGAGAGGACCAGCCCGTCGCATCACAGACACTCTGTAAGGGGGCACACCTCACTAAAGCAGTAAAGGACGCGACCCCCCTGATGGAGTGGGCCATTAAGCCTCTCGGCGAAGCCTGACCGTGGACCTCGTAGGCTACAGCAATAGCATCCCTGACCCAGTGTGACATGGATGCCAAACCATCTTCAGAGTCAGAAGCTTGTCCGATGCTGACTCTAGAGTAAACCTGTAGAGTTGGGGTCTCAACCAGACCCTCGAGAACTAAAGTTAAGTCCCATGAAGGAATCTTGGTTCTGACAGGAGGCCTCAATTGCCTGGCCCCATGAATAAAGCGGGCCAGTAGAGGATGCCTCCCCAGTGGTGCCCCACCCTCCGGGGCGTGGCAAGCCAAGAGAGCAGCCACATAACTTGAGAGTGGAGGGGCAAGCGCCCATGAGCAACTTATTCTACAGAAAATCCAGAACTGACGCAACCCAGCAGTCAACTGGATCCACCTGATATGTCGTGCACCATCTAACAAAGACACATCACTTACTGGCCTACCGCTTCCTGGTAGAGGGAGCCCTAGCTCTAGAATCGTTTCTATAATCGCAGGCGAAAGTCCAGTGTTCCTCAGCTGGTACCCTTCAGGGACCAAACATGAAGATTCCACAGGTCGGGTCTGGGATGGAATATTGTGCCCTCTGCCTGGGACAGGAGGTCCCTCCTCGCCGGAATCGCCCACGGCGAGCCGTTGAGAAGAGACACTATGTCCGAAAACCGCACTGTTCCGCCAACAAGGCGCTATCAATAAGAGGTCGGACTCTTGTTGGCGAACCCTGGCTAGCACTCCCGGGAGCAGAGCAACCGGAGGGAAGGTATACAGGCGCATCCTGGGCCATGTATGAGCCTTCGCAGCTGGGAGACTGAAGGAGAAGTAGAGGGGACATTGCACAGTCTGAAAAGGGGCGAAGAGGTCCACTTCTGCACTGTAGAATTTGGTCCAAATCTGACTGACAATCTCTGGGTGGAGTCGCTACTGTCTGAACAGTAAGTCTGCTCCCACATTCACGTGCCCCGGAATGTAAACTGCTCTAAGTGACCAGAGCTTGTCTCCAGCTCAGAGGAACATCTGCCTCGCTATCTTGTTCAGATTGCATGAGCGCAGACCCTGGTGATTTATGTAAGAGACTGTGGCTGTGTTGTCCACCCGCACCAGGACATGACAGCCCCTCAATTGGGGAAGAATTTCAGGGCCAGAAATACAGCCATCAACTCCAGGCAATTGATGTGCCACCTAAGCTGATGACCCCCCCATTACCCTTGGGCCGGATGACCACTTAAGACCGCACCCCAGCCCGTCAGGGAAGCATCCGTTGTTAGCAGTTTGCGATAACATGGTAGGCTACACCGAGAGTGGGACCCAAGATGTTGGCTTTGTGACATGACCATTTTCACCGTCAACATCTTGAACTGCCCTGCGACAAGTTGGCCACTGTCCAGGGTGTACCCCGCCTAAGGCCCAAAGTCACTGGGCTAGGCTCCAGTCACTCGCGACCCCTAAAACAGGAACAAGCGGTAGAAAATTAGATGAGATGAGATGAGACATCTTGAACTTGAGAGCTTTGACCGAACGGTTCAAGCCTCGAAGATCTAAGATAGGGCGCAGCCCCACATCCTTCTTAGGGACCAGGAAGTATCTGCTGTAATAGCTCTCTGTTTGGGAGGGGAACATGCTCTATGGCCCCTTTGCCTTTTGCCCAGAGGAGTGTGCAGCACTTGCGCCACCTCCAGTCTCATCTTCTTATCAATGATGGTCCTGAGGTCTGGTCCGGGACGGTCCTTGAGAGCAGCAAACCGATCCCCAATTTTGCCGAGGGGGAGCTGGACTTGCTATGCTCTGCTTCTGCACCTCCCTAGGTCTCAAGGGGCCCGGAGAAGGCTGGGCCCTCCGGAGTGTGGCGAGTGAGAAACTGGGAGAAACTGGGAGAATGCCTCCCAGAAGAATTCCTCCTGCTTCTTGGCCTTAGCTAACACAGACTCCACCGCTTCGACAAACAGACCCTTGGGGGAGAACGGGGATTCCAATAGGAACACCCTCTCCCTGTCCTTAATCCTTAAAAGGTTTTAAGCCACAGTTCAGCAAAAGCTTCACTGTCAACAGTTCCTCCCTCCCTCAGGTCCTTGAGGAGGTCGGCCTGGTACGCTTGCAGTACCGCCATGGTGTGCAAGGCAGCACCCGCCTGACCTGCCCCGATTGGCCTTCCCCACCAAAGCCAAAGTAGTCCTACATTTTTTCGAGGTGAGGACAGGTTTCCTCCATGAAGATGCCGACCCAGGTGAGAGATGGCTAGCGAGCGTCTCTTCGACCTGCGGCATCTTCATATACCCGTGTGCCGATGCCCCCACGATAGTCAAAAAAGTCGAAGTCGATGGAACAAACACCCACGAGGTATAAGGGTGACTCCATGAGTCAGATAACTCGTCATGGAGGTCCTTGAAGAAAGGGAGAGACTGCGGATGTGCCTTCTCCCCACTTCCAGAGAGAAACCTGTTGGGATTCAGGTAGGGTAGGTTTGGTTATTAACATAAAATATCAAATATTATGTATGAATATTAATAAGGCACTTATTGTTATTAAGTTATTAATATAGATCAATAATTATACGGCACCACCTGGAAATCAGGAATTAATAACCAAATGTGAAAAACAGTCTAAAAGGTAGCTGTCTACCTAAAATGCTGATCATTGAATACTACCTCACATTAATGAAAGACAGTGAAGGGTGAATCCCAGCACTAGCTATCGCAACCAGCTATTATCACAACAAATACACACAATAACCACAGGCAACTGCTCTTTAAAATATACAATAATGTTTATTTAACCTTATCATTGATTAACAATCAATAACTTCAGCAATCACTATAGTCTAAACTAAACTAAACAATCATATACAATCAGCAAGCTGATCAGTGTGTGTGTGTGGGGCAATAGAAAGGGGGAGGAGAGGGTTGCTAGGTGCCCCCAGGAAACAAAATGGCGGCAGCCCGCCGAATTCAACAAGACAAAGGGAGAGGTCCAAACAAAAGGGCGATCAGCTGGATTGCGCCTTTATGATAACTGTTAACTTAGCTGTGCTATGCTACCACCTTATTTGAGCACTGTTTGGACCATGTAAATGTGGGTATAAATATATAAGTGAGTTAGTGGAGAGGAAAGAGGGAGAGAACTCACACAAAGAAACAAGAGGTCTTGGCGCTGTGGCTGAGGGCGGTGGCGTTCATTTACTGAACTGGCTACAAAACAGTAGGCTAACAGTTAACTTTACCGGCGTGGTCAGCACAAGCACAGTAACTTCTAACACAATGGGAAAAACACACAGAAAAGCAAGAAAATCCTAGCGCTGTGGCTGAGGGCGGTGGCGTTCTCAGCACAGCACCGCTACGGACTTTCATGTACCGCAGCTGTGTTTACTAAGCTGGCAACCAACAGCTGTTGGCTCAACAGGGCTAGGATAATGGTTACCGGTGTGGTTGATACAAGAACGGTAACTTCTAAAGCAAAGAGAAAAACACACAGAGAGGCAAGAAATTCTCAGACGCTGTGGGAGGCGTAATAACTCACTTCATCCACAGTAATCTGACCAGACTTCCGTCTGCGTCTTATTACTGGACTTAGTCTGAAAAAGCTAGCTATTAGCTCCACAGGCCAACAGCTAACGCCGTTAGCTAACTGGACTAACACAACCTAAGAATAGCACAGCGGGTGGCGCGGCGGCTGGGTTGTCTAACGTAAACAAGCACAATTCACAACAATAAAGCTTTGATGAAATAACACACCGTTATAATATTTAACTCTGCCCAGACACAATTTAACCTCTTACTTGGGGGATCGCTTTGTCCAGTGATCTAGCAAGTCCATTTTTATTGGAGAGAGGGGACCATGATCAGTGGCCGTGATTAGCGAATATCCGTCGGTGGGTGAGAACGAGGGATACGCTGTCGACGTCGAAGGGGAAGGTGGCTCTGTTACCTAGCTGTCTGTTTCTCTGGCACTAGCTCTCTGGCTCTGGCGTTGCACTTCCTCAAGCAGAGGAGCAGGCACGCGTTCGAGATGAACGGCGGGAGATCCAAAAGTGTTTCCACGAAACACTGAGTCTGTTAACTCCAACCAGCGAGTATGAATCTGTCCGTCCTTGGGAATTTCATGTGAAGCGTCGTCTCGAGGTAACGTGGCGTTACCGGAGAGAGACTGTTGTGTGTACTCCTGTCGCAACGATGTTGCAGTGGAATTGAACATTGTCAAGTGGGCATCGTCCCTTTTTATGACCTCAGTGACGTCATCGTTGTACACCGGGCTTCCGTTTGTAGTCCTACGTCCCACAGCCAATCCCAGCCTGTAAAGTTGGGATCAACTGAGGGCTGCTTTGGTTCCGGGTCAGGTCTGAGTTTCTGTTCACACTGAGGTGTGAACAAACAGGCTTGTCTTTTTACAAACAGGCCCAAATCTCTTTGTCTCTCCCCACATGGCAGTGATGCTCAGCTAGCCTTAGCTTAGCAAGGCCCAACAAACCTAAACATGCCAGCAACCGCCAGCTTGCTGCGTTTGGGGGCTTTCTCCTCACGGGGCCAGTCCAGCTGTAACCTGGCCACCGCCCGCATCACCACCTCCAACAGCTCTTCGGCAGACTTTGCCGTGTGGTGGCAAAAC
Source organism: Coreoperca whiteheadi (assembly GCA_011952105.1). Classification (NCBI taxonomy): domain Eukaryota; kingdom Metazoa; phylum Chordata; class Actinopteri; order Centrarchiformes; family Sinipercidae; genus Coreoperca; species Coreoperca whiteheadi. Next base: position 2,780,956 of record CM022490.1, read on the forward strand.
AAAAAGAAGACATTGAAAAAAAATTAACGTTTCATGGTGCCTCACATTGAAAGAGTTGTTTTATGTTGGTTTCGATAACACAAACAAGGTCAAGGTCCGCAGACCCGAAGGAAAACACTTCCTCTTTGTCCCCCACGCAAGCCAAAGAGGCAACGCAGCGCGCTTCCGAGTCACGCAGGGAGACACATGGATCTGGTGGCTGAGCAGGCGAAAAGGACTGGCCCGTCCCCTGCTCATCAACCAGATCCATTTCAGAGCCCCACGGTCTAAGCACAGGTGCGGATCAAAAGTAGCTCAGGTGAGCCCGCATCCTCTTTACTTTTTTACAGATACAGCTCGATTATATAGTAAAACTTCTATAGAGTTCTTTCTGTACACCCCTGCCATGCAGTGTACTGAATTCTAAAATAAATTAAGATTTGTGTCCGGTCGTAATTTGCTGCACAAGTCTTGCCAGCTGTATTTCTCTTCACTTCTTGTATGACTCTTTTTGCTTTTACTCTCAATCTCTTGCATTCAACTATTTCAATTTCAATTTCAATTTTATTTATATAGCCCAATATCACAAATCACATTTGCTTCAAAGGGCTTTACAGTCTGTACAACATACGACACCCTCTGTCCTTAGACCCTCAATTCGAATAAGGAAAAACTACCCAAAAAACCCTTTTAACAGGGAAAAAATTATAGAAACCTCAGGAAGAGCAACAGAGGAGAGATCCCTCTCCGAGGACAGACAAAAGGCAATATGTCATAAGTACGGAATAGATTCATAGCAGAAAATCATAACACATTATGATGACAATGGCAAATTGTAGTATATATATATAATTATGATTATATACAGGATATGTCCAGAAGGACAACCGAGCAGCCCCAGGTGGAGGCCAATGAGCAGGACATGAGCCAATCGTCCCCTGCACCATAGACACAGCAGCACTGCCCCAGCAGGTCTCCATAGTCACAGATCCAGATACATCTCCGGACGCTGAAATACCTGCTGAAAGTGACCGTAAGAAAGAAGAGAGGGACGAGAAAGCACAAAACTCCGGGAGAGAGACGAAGTCAAGTTAGTAACATGCATTTATGGGATGAGAATACATACGGATGGAGAGGGAGAGGAGGAGAGAGGTGCATCATGTGAAGTCCCCCGGCAGTCTAGGTTTATAGCAGCATAACTAAGGGATGGTTCAGGACTCACCTGAGCCAGCCCTAACTATAAGCTTTATCAAAGAGGAAAGTATTTAGCCTACTCTTAAATGTGGAGATGGTGTCTCTCCCAAACCCAAATTGGGATCTGATTCCACAGGAGAGGAGCTTGATAGGTGAAAGCTCTGGTTCCCATTCTACTTTTGAAGACTCTAGGAACCACAAGTAACTCTGCATTCTGAGAGTGCAGTGTTCTAGTGGGGTAATAAGGTACTATGAGCTCTGTAAGATACGCTGGTGCCTGACCACTAAGAGCTTTGTAGGTGAGGAGGAGGATTTTAAATTCGATTCTGGATTTTACAGGGAGCCAGTGTAGAGAAGATAATATATGAGAAATATGATCTCTTTTCCTAGTTCCTGTCAGTACACGTGCCGCAGCGTTCTGAATCAACTGGAGAATCTTAAGGGCTGTTTTTGGGCTGCCTGATAATATGGAATTGCAGTAATCCAGCCTTGAAGTAACAAATGCATGGATTAATTTTTCTGCATCATTTCGATACAGGAAGTGCCTGATTTTTGAGTTTATGTCTCAAGAGGAGGCTGTCGGCCTTATTTCAAGCACAGGCAGTTAAAGTACATGCCACTACTATTGGTCTGCCTTGACAAACTTTCTTTACTGTGATACACTCAAAAGCTGCATCTGACTTCCTCTTTCAAAACTTTGGTTTTCCACATTGCCTCTGCCATTAAAGTCAAAGAAGACATCTTGCTAATCAATACTGAACCATCAGGAGTTACCAACTCAGTACCAAACTGCTATTGCTGCTTGCTACTGCCAGATCTGTGAGTCTAAGATTTAGTTTTCCAGTCTCACTTTATGTACTCTCTCCTTTTGTATAACTAGGGTATACATTGAAAAGTAATACTTACAGGTACTCTGGCCTTGGCATACAGCTACAGTGTCATGTGTGTCACATGCAAATATTTCCCTCGTTCAAGTTATGTTCAGATGTCTCTACTGACACATTGCATTGACTCTTTTAACTTTGTCCTTGGTGTGAATCCCTTTGCCCCTTTCCCAAGCAAACTTTTAGCTTTAGCTTGCTGATCAGGATAATTTGCAGAATGTCATGAGAATTCCATTGGTAATGATACTAGTATGCAGCACATCTCTTCTATTTCTTTTTTAAGATCCTAGCTTGGGCTTCTTCCCTTCATTTTAATGAGCACCTTCAACTCTCTTTCTGCCTGCTCATCTATCTTCATCTTTACTTGTCAGCTTCTGATGTACTTTTCTTTTGTTTCTATTGCTACAAGCATTATGCCACTCTTCTCCATTTCTGCCCTTTGCTACATGTCATCCCCCTTTCTCTCTGTCTCCCATTCCCAGTCTCTTCAGCTGTTGCTATCCATTAAAGGCATAAAAAGCCCAAAACTATACTTTAAAAAAAATGTTTTCGACCACTCTCGAGTCAAGACACTGATGCATATGCGCCTAATGGGCTTATTATGCTTAAAACAAGCCGCTTTGCATGCCATTGTCTAATCATAACTTAAGACACAGTGTTTCTACCTGTTCTGAATAGTCACACTAGAAGGTGGCACAAAAAGGGTGACGCCATAGCCTCCTCCTGGCTACATCCCACTGCCTTCCTGATCTCTCTCTCTGGAATCTATGTGTCTTTTGGGCATCTTTGTTGTCTCGATGTGATGAATTACACGAACAGGGAAAACCACACTATGGGGAAAGCTCCTCGATGCATTTATGGTGCTGCACTCGGCTGTACAGACAAAGTGACAGAAGGATGTGAAGGATGGAAAAAGACTGGCATACTGCCACACACCAGGCCACTTGCTGCATGAGGTGGGCAATGCTTTTTGGATTGTCTATTTCGGAAAGTTACAAACCTGTCAACACAGCCACCCTAAGGTCTGTTGCATGCTTCTCGCACCGAGCTCCAAAAACATGTGCATGCACCTGCAATTATGTAATTGGGGGTGGAGCATGGACCAGCCACAATTACAGCTTCTCTAAATTTAAAATACACACACACAGCTGCACTAACAGCAAACAACTCCTTATTGGTGTTTGTGTTTTTGGTCTGAGTCCCTGACCCAATCACCTATTTTTCCGCCTTCTTCCAAAAAAATATCCAACCAGAAATCCAAGAGAGATAAGAATGTGGTGGCAAGTAGAAAACAACACACATGCTGTACAACATGTCACATACCTCCAATTTAAAGTTTACAGTGGCCTTCCCATGTGTGACAGAAGGAAAAGATTTGAAAATAACTACATTTATATTCCAAAAGAGAAATAACAGATGTTCAAATAATTGCATTTGAAAGTAAGAATGTGTGCAGTTAACTTCATCAGTTCAACTTGATTTATGCCTGTAGATACTTATTTTACAATAATTAACATTTCACAAATGAGTGCAAAACTGACGGAACCCACCATCCTGAGTAAAGAGTAACACATTTTAAGGTTTCCATCAAATATGTGCAAAAGACAAGTACCACAATACCAAACAAGAAATAAAGAGTCAGTATTTTAAGTGCCCCTTGAAGAGATGAGTTTTCAATTACTATCACTGTGGTCCCTTCAGCATCATTATTTCATAAATGATCACCTCGTGTCCACATCTCTGTGCTCGTCCCACAGATCTATTTGGTGCAGTTACCCTTAGTTAATGAGTTTGATTTTTCCCTCTGAGTAAACTCATCTAGAACGTGATGAAAAGGACTAAAACCTCTCCGAGCAATGCTGAGGGAAAAAAATGCAGTTCTTTAACTGAGAGATTTTTTTGCTCAGTGCGAGGTTTTTTTTCAAAATGAAAGAACGTCTGCCATGTGGGAATTCTGAAACCAAGAGGTGTGTAACTTTAGTTGAACCATGGCTTCCTTTGTTCCAGTGTTCTTTTTGCAGATACAAGACACAAGTTAGAAAACAGGACCCAATCCCAAAGTTATTGAATTATAATGGCCCATGAACACCTGGATTAACACGAGCAGAAGAGCTTTTTCTTTTCAGAGAACACCCAGCATCTATATTGTACAATAATTTTGAGCCTATTTGGGACAATCCATTTAGGAAATTTGCATTGCATTGGATGCTGTATTGGCCTATATGCATTCAATTTGTATCACATTGTTGCACAATCAAATTTAATTATTTCCCACAGCTAATCCATCTTCTTCTCCCTCCTTTTTTAATTATTGGCTTTTCATTTTTTGTTGATGCAGTGCTCGTGTCAGTCAGTTTTATTCTACTGCTGTTACCAAAATATTCTACTGCTCTCTTACAACACAGTGAGAACAAAAGTCACCTGTGGAGGTCCACAGGGAACACTGGTCACATTTATGCTTGAATAAATGAAAATGGAAAAAAAACTAAATGCGACCTTTGTGAAAAATGGGAGAAATGCAAAAATGGGTACTAATTATCAGGTGTATTCGTTGCCCTCTCAGTTTTAATTTCACTGGCATTTTACAGACTTTCAAGGGCAGATTCAATCACCCAAGCCACCTTCAGAGTGGGTTAGAGACACATTTGGCTACATCAACAACAAAGTGTAAATGCAACACTCCAATTCATATGTAGCCTACTGTAATAACTACACAATTCAGAAAGATTTTTTGTAAAAATGCATCCAAATTATTAGCTAAAATTAAGAAGTGGGGATTTGACAGAAGAGTGCCATCTGCATTGTTTAAAAAGAGACTGATTTACCAATATCTGCCTGAATAATTATTGTTGATCATTTATTTATTACTTAACTACCTCCCGTCTTTTATGCATGATGGTTGGAAAGAGATTAGTTAAATTACTTTTTTAACTTTTGCTTTTGGCCAAACTTAGTTAAATGTTCAGTGTGTAAAATGTAGGGGGTGCTATTTGCAGAATATGGTGATAATATTCATTAGTATGTTTTCATTAGTGTATAATCACCTGAAAATAAGAATAGTTGTATTTTCAATATCTTAAGCCCTGTATATCTACAGATACAGAAGGTTCCCTTCCACAGAGGCCGCCATGTTGCACCACCACGTTTCTACAGTAACCCAGAATGGACAAACCAAACACTGGCTCTAGGTAGGGCTTTTTGCATTTTTCACGAGTTTTACAGCCACCTTTAGTTTCTCCTACACGCTTGGAAGGGGACCTTTTTCAGTGCAGACATATTGACATGTCACAGTACAAAAATCAATGTGTAAATAATAAAATGAATGATGAATTCCATTTAGTCACAGTTTCGGGGTCCTGCTATTGTGCATGGTGGCTCTGTCACACTGCCACAGCTTACTGGTATGTAATGCCATTTTATTCAATATTAAATAAATACATAAATATGCCTAAGAAATAAATAAATTTGTCAATATGGTTCAATAAAATGTTTTTTTTCATTTCAAATAAATAATGTTTCATCATGAAATAGTGCCATGAAATAAATAAATGTGACATTATGAAATAAAAGTCCAACTAAATACATTTTTTTTATTACTTATTAAACCATATTAACTAATTTCTTTATTTCATAGCCATATGTCTTAATTTCATAGGCCTATTTATGTATTTATAATTAAAAAAAATTTTAATACTGAGTAAAATGGCATTCCATATAGTGGGAAACTTGAATACAAGCCATTGTTAATGTTATTTGTAACACTTTAAAATGTTATAATTACACCTGTGTCTGAAATCACTTCCTATTTACTATATAGTGCACTACATTTAGTGTCCATCATTTTATTTCAGTGTCCAAATTCTGAGTGTGTAAATTGAGCCACCAATTAAGTAAGTATTACATGGAAAGTAATATCCATGGCATGGACAGTTATTTCAGTATATGAAATATGGAAATGTGTGCCCCCCAATTTTTGTAATGACCAAGCATGCAGAAAAACCGGTCTTTCCAAAAGCTTATGAAAGCTAATTTGTTCCCCTCAATTTTCAGTATTAAAACCAACCCTAGAACGCGTTCTGAACTCCTCCTGCTTCATGTTGGTGTTCATGCAGCGGCTGTGCTTACTGCTCAAAGATTTTGGTCGTTCTGTATCCTCTCCATGGCATGCACAGATCTCTGATACACAAGTTGATTACTTACATGCCCACACAAGTAAAACACAGTAGGTTAAAATCACTGGTACACATGGTAAATATAAACCAGTGCATTAATTATCACTTGTTGATGAACACATCTGAACAGGTGTTTGTCAATGTAACAGGCTGGAGGATGACCTGAGTTTCACTCAGTCACTTATCTTCTGAAAACTGGGTGTGTAGTTGATTTATCACTAAACAGTGTCTCTATATTACAGACCAGGTAATCATTGTGCTGTTGGTAAAAACGGGTTGAAATTCTGACACTTACACACCTTATATAGAGCATATTTCAGACTAAGAATTCAGACAATCAAAGAAAATTACGAAGGGTAGATATATTCTGCAGCTCAACATCATGGATGAATCAATAATGATGGTGTAACCCTCCCACCCTAACAGGAACAAAATAACTAATAGAGGAGTCATACAGACATATCAATAAATCATTGTCTGTATACACCCATTACAGATTTTGTTAGCTGAAACTTATTGGTGTATTGTGGCAAAAAGCAGGTGGCCCTGGAGGAAAGTACAGCTACATGCTGCAAAATATGTAAAAAATTTAATCATGCTCTCCAGGAAAGCAGGAGATGAAAATCGAGATACTATGGAAACTGATCAGTACTAAGCCCATTTTTTCTCTCTATGTAACTCTTATCCGAAATTACATACGCAAATAAATGGTAGAAAATTGAAATTTCTACCTCCACCTAAAAAACCCCCACCTAATTTATAGTGAAAACACATTTGAATCATAAAGGAAACAGCCTAAAATTTGTAGGAATTATTAAAATAATATCTGATAAGTAACTGTGCAAAAGTAGATGCTAAAAAAGTAAACCTAAGCAGTTTAACACACATCTTATCACAGATATTTCCAGGCGGAACCAGCAAATGTGCCATTTGGGCCTATTTGGATCCAGATGTGCCATTGACCTGTTTTAGATACCAGGCAGGAAAACTAACTATATTTCACTAATAGATCATTATGGTAACACATTCCATCAAATACAACTGTTTTTGAGTCATTTTGAGCTTATAATCTGGCTCAGATTCACCTAGGCACTCTCTCTGTACATACTGTATGCATCTGGAGCTGCTGTGTGGCCTAACAAAAGGAGCCACAGCACACCAGATTGGACCTGCAGAGTTCTTCTTTTAGTTTCTTGGCAGAGTGCATCGTTCATGTGTTGCATACCGCCACTTATTGTAAAGGAGTGTACTTTTGGTTATTCAATCAAAAGAGAGCACAAAAAAAAACAACTTTTAAATTCACCAGTAGAGTTGATTGATCCACCGGTTGACAGCAGCCCTTTTAAACCCCAACTGACAGATATTCTTCCTCTTCACTGTTCCCAACATGTGCCAGTGCTAAACCTGTGTATAGGAATCTTCGTGGTAGAGAAACGGCAACTTTGTTTTTCTGGACATTGTTTGTTGTTACCTTGCTGCCCTTCGCCATTGTTTGTTGTAAATAGTGCTCCCTTTCAAAAGCTTCACTCGATGCTGCATGCAGTATACATATGGGAACGTCTTTGTGTGACCGGCTGTGAAAAGTGTGTTTAAAAACGTCAATGAAATTGACTCAAGCGAAACTATAAGTAGATGAGCTCCAGCTTCCAGCCTTCAGGTCTTTTTGTTTTCAGACCAATTCTGTGTGGTGTGTGAACGGGAGCTGAAAGTCAAGTAAGGTGGCTTAGTTTTTCAACTGGCAGCAGGTAAGAGGAAATCTAGCAGTTGAAAATGGGCCAGCAGTCCGAGCGTTTTGTGTATCGCCGCGCCTGATGGCAGATATGGACATACACACGTTTACTGCTTTGTGTGTTTGGGGAAGAGCATGCAATCGCTGCATTTGGTGAATGCCAGCAGTGCTTCCGCCGCGTGATCCCGAAGCGCTGTTGATCTCTTGGTCTGAGGACTTCTGATAATAAATCTGACAGGGCGCGTCACACATCTGCTTGCTCCGCCTTCCTTCCTGCACGTTACCTCTCCACCTCCACCACCTTGCATGTTTCAGGGGGGCGCTGCAGTCTCCATCGACATGTTGTATGTCCCGTGTCTAATCCTGCTATTTCACAGGACGCAGGTTATTTAATATCCCTTCAACAGGAAGTGTTGAATCTATTACCACTATCAGGAAATCTGGCAGCGTGGACACTTCTGCCAGGCGTCTCTGCATGAGTGTTATACATGGAACAAATGGGTCCAGTGTATTCATTGTCCTCCGTGTTTCAACGCCATGGAACGAGCCGGAGTTGACACGTGTTCTGTCACTAGAGCTACAAACTCTTCTGAGTAAAGGGGCCATAGATTGTTCCCCTTCCAGAAGGCGAAATGGGCTATTACAGGAAATGCTTCCTGGTTCCCCAGAAGGACAGGGGACTACGTCCTGTCTTAGATATTTGGGGCTTGAACCTTTCGGTCACAGCACTCAAGTTCAAGATGTTTACTGTCAGATGGTCGTGTCGCAAACCAACATTATGATTGGTTTGTCACGATCGATCTGAAGGACACATATTTTCATCATATCACCCCTCACATGTACAAAATGCATGGATTTGGAGCCACAAAATGTTGGCTCCATCGCGACTCCAGGGCCTCCACATTTTGAGTTACATACACGACTGGCTAATGTAGCAGTCTGTAGGGATGCCATGGCGGGTATCCCCCCGTGGGGCACGTATTTCTGCTTACTCTGTCCTGTGACCCTCACAAACCTCTCATCCTCCGCCACCTTTGGTGTTTTGGGGGGGCAGCGGTTCATATATTGAATGTCCTGTGTGTAAATCCTGCCATTTCCCAGGACACGGGGTATTTAACATTCCCCCAACAGGAAGCGTTACGGCTAGCACCGTGGTCAGAGGGCCTAGCAGCGTGGACACTTCTGCCAGGCGTTGCTGCATGGGTGTTAAGCACAGTACGTTAGTATACAGGATCCAGTTACTCGTTGTCCTCCGAATTTCAGCGGTGTGGTCTCCACTACCGTGAGAACGGAGCTGGCGCACGTACGGTCACAAGAGCTGCAAACTCTTCTGAGAAAGGGGCCATAGAACGTGTTCCCCTTCTAGACAGAGAGTCAGGCTATTACAGTAAAGATGGTTGTGTCACAAATCCAACATCGCAATTGGTTTGTCGCAATCGAATTAGAGGACGCATATTTCGAAATAGAGCGTTCTTTCTCCTACCCAGAGAACGACTTATCTAGGAGTTGTTTGGGATTCGGTTGTGATGCGGGCACAGTTGTCTCCCGCTCGAATCGAGACCTTTCGGTGTACGCTGAGCACAGTCGGGCTAGGTCAAAATCTCACTGTTCTTCAGTGTCGAAGATTGTTGGGTCTCATGGCATCAGCCTCCACGGTGATTTCTATGGGGCTGTTACACATGAGACCATTTCAGTTGTGGCTCAGAGCCAGGGGATTTCATCCAAGGACCAATCCTCTGAAGCTAATAAAAGTGACGCGCCACGGGCTTCGTACACTAACTATTTGGTTCAGACCCCGGTTCCTTACCTTGGATCCCATTCTCAGCGTACCATGTTGTCGCAAACTGCTAACGACGGACGCTTCCCTGATGGGCTGGGGTGTGTTCTTAAGTGGTCGTCCAGGAATGGGAGGGTCATCAGCTCAATTGGCACATCAATTGCCTGGAGTTGATGACTGTATATATGGCCCTGAAATACTTTCTCCCCCAGTTGAGAGGCTGTCATGTCCTAGTCCGGGGGGACAGTAGAGCGACAGCCGATTGCAAAGTTACAATGTACGCTTTTAAATATACAAATACTACTATCTCAAACACGGAGAGGCTTCTTCGTGATCTCAACTAACTAATTCTGCAAAAAAGTGAAAATCACCAATTTTGGGGGAAAAAAAAGCTTCTTTCTCATTTTGCTCGAAAGTTGTGCTGCTGACTTTTGTCCCTGGTTTCCGTGACGGGTCACAAATATGGGTGATTCAACACATACCAGGTAAATTGTAAATGCAAAAAACTTACTTGCAAACTAATTACTTTGATTGTAAGTCACAGACAAGATCACAATAGTGAATTTCATTTTAACCTGGAAGAAGTTATTGCAGTGGGGAGAAAAATTTAATGAATTAATTCACCCATCAACCAACTAATCCAAAACTCTACACATATACAGGAGGTTTCACATGTGCCAGGTGAACTGCAACATTCAGTAAAAAGTATTTGTGAATCTTATTTTGTTCGAGTGCAAAAAATATACCTGCTAGGGTATTTCAATTGTAAGATACAAAACATGTGTAGAGTACTTTATTAAAACCAATGGGAAATGGTGTCAATAATAATAATGTCAAACTTAAATCCTTCAACACCTCCGTGTTTTTTGCCTTCTGTCATTCTGAATTAGCCAGTCACATTTGCACTGTAACCATGGACGGACTGATAATTACTAGATTGAGTGCGAAAGTGAATTATTTTTATTGGAAACAGATTGACAAAAAGCAAACAAAAAAAGGTCCACTTACTATCTTTTTTCTGGAGTTTTCACCTGCATCTAATGGTCTTTGATGGACGGAGTTGGCTCAGTTGTCATGGGGACAGCTCAGGTGTCATCAAATGTTTTTTTTTCAATGTGATTTCTCAGCGGATTCATGGATTCTTATCCTTGGTATACTGCAGAGACCACTATCACTGGAAAGATTTCATTAGTGTGTTTATGACGTTCTGTGTGTTCATATTTGACTCAGTTATGACTCTGAGAAGAAACTTGAGGCAAATTGTGTCAAAAGGTTGGCATGGTCAAGTTAGAGGACAAAAAAAACATACAAATACTGCTGGACATTTGGATGCCAGTGACAACTGTTTCATATCCAAATAATGTATTTGTATTAAAATCACATCCCTTTGATCTATGCACAATCCATATGCAGCAGAGGTCTATAATTGTCATGTGAGGAGGATCTTGATTACACAGCCTTTTCTTTGTGTTTGCAAGGAAATCCACTGCTAAAGGATGAGATTTGATTGCAGCCCAAACGAGGGAACCTTTAGGACACATACCCCTTTTCCACCAAAATGAACCAGGTGCTGGTTCAGAGCCAGTGCTAGAGCCAGTTTGGAGTTGGTTCAAATGACGAGCCTTCTAAGAACCTGTTTGTGTTTCCACTGCGTAAGGAGCCAGCACAGAGCCAGGACTCACATGATTGTATACGTCACATCTTTCCCGGTAACGCTAGCGCAGCAGCGCCAGTACACAAACACCGTCAACAATCGCAGTCGTTGCGGTGCTATTTATGTTCGCAGTATTTTCTACAGACGGAGATTACAAGGGAGAGTAACGGAACGTACATACCATTTATTTTTAACAATAACATGTCAACTTTAGCCTCAGCATGTTGCTACCCTCCTAGCCTTAACTCTGCTGATAAACGATCACATTGCCGTTACATAAAAATGTATTAAGCGTTGGTGTAAGAAGCAGAAGTGAAAACCGTTCGTCTTGTCGGTCACGGTAACCCCGCCCCCAGCCGCCGCAGTAAGCGGTGCTTACTTCTAGCCCAGCAACGAGTTGGTGCTACTTAAGAACCACTTTTCCAGGCTCCGAGCTGGTGCTTCGGCTGGGGAAACAGAAAGAACCGATTAGAAACTTGGCTCTGGCTCCGAACTAGCACCAGCTCCGCCCCGGTGGAAAAGGGGTAACAGAGACAAAAAAAATAAACGAAGCAGTGCTAAGTGCAGCAGGTTGGCTTTTGTTTACTCTGAGATGCAACAGTGCTTGATAGGAGCTATTTACGGGACTGTTTGTCAGCCAAACAATGACTCCTCCTTAATTGACTCACTCACTCACTCTCTCACTCTACCATTAGACTGTGTCAGGAGTGTGTGTGTTTGTGTATGTATGTGTGTGTAGGTGTAAATATATCCTCTTACCAAGCTGAATTGATTAATTGCATGTTGAGACCCAGAGAGTGGCGTTTGGAGAGGCCACTGCAGGAAGAGAAGAGAGCCATTAGGATTTCACTTTCATGTTCATCGACTCACTTACACACACACACACACACACACACAACTTGCATGAAGACTATCTCTTCCACAGCAGCAGATTCAGATTCAATACAAAAGAAGAATCAGATACACATTCACTCACTCACACACACCCAGTGTAATCGAGATGCCTGGCAACTGCAGTGCTGAGAGATTTTGAGAGGGGGAATAAAAGAGGCCACCTGCCTCAATTAGTTTGAGGACGGAGGGGTAGATGGAGGGAGGCAATGAGTGTTTGAGGGAGAGATGAAAAGAGAGAGAGAGAGTGGGTGGATAGAGGCTGGAAGGAGACAGAGATTGAGTGAGAGAGCTGTAGCAGAAACAGAGAGAGAGAGGGGAGTGGAGGTAAGAGAGAGCACACACGGAGCGGCTGATTGGGGCTTTTGGAGGCCGATACTGATGTCTCCAGATTTGGAGCGAAGCAGCTGATTTTAAGTGGTCTGATACTCAGACGGAGAGGCCATTTTGTTTCCTCTCTGTTTCAATGTGACAGAGAGAGGCCAAAGTGAAACAAGAAAACCTCATTCAAAATCACATTGACATTTTTAATAACTAACCTGTAGCATGACCTTATTTAGCAGTCATGGCCAGTTTAACCCTCTAAGGGTCCCAGGGAAATGTGGGCCCCAGTTGATCTCTATAAGAACTCACCTGACCTCACGATTATGTAATAATGCAGGTGTTACCTTAAGGCGCCCAACATTTCAGTTTATGTTGTCCTTTAGTTATACATACAGTATGACTAAACAAGTTAGCCATTAGACAAATTGCCACACATTGAACCTTACACCCTCACACTTGACTTGTCAACCAACTTGGCACGTCTCAAGTAAAAGGAAGCAATGTGGAATATTTCTTTTCAAATGCATCTGTATTCCAATATGTTTTTGCATACACTTTAAATAAACCAGCACGTTTGCAGTCACCAATAAAGAGGAAGTCCTGGCTTTTGATTTTTCTGTCAAATGTTGCATCAAATTGCCTGCCTGCCTGATTATTAGTAACATTTCAGGCATGCTTACTTCAGTTGACCTCCAAGTAAAGTGGTTTAGATAATCAGGATTAACCGTCAGTTTGTTTGCAACCTGTCTGATCATCTGACTATGAAAATAAGACCCAGGTTTGCAGATAGAATGGATCAAATATGTGTAATGTTTAAGGTTTTATTTTACTAAGGTTCTCTCCTCAACCTTATTCCCAACAGCCGCAGGCAGCTGTTTTCAGTGAAAGAAAACTGATAAACCCACTGTACACTACCCGCTCAGCAGACAGACCCAGTTAGAGACTGAACATAGTGGAGCATTTAGCAGCTAAACACCCAGATAGTTCCCTCAGGAGGGGATGGAGATCAAAAGAGTGAATGTTGGACAAACATTCATCAGGTGGACACAAATACAACTACAAATTAATAATGATGTCGTTCATGTCTGCTCGATCTGTAAGTAAATTTGCTACCACGCTAACTAGCAACTTTAGAGTGTGATAGGTCATGACAAAAATGTATTTCTAACTTGTTGTGGAATTATTCTACCCCCCAAGTCTTCCAAAAAATTGATTTATGCAGCTTTAAGTTATAATGTGCAAAATATTTTAAGAATACTTTGACAAATCGTAACACTTACTTGCTCTTCCCAGACCTTTCAATTTCTGAGATGCAGAAATGTTTTCCTGAGGACATACTTTGCTAATGCAGCATGGTTGAATATCAATGTATAGAACATTGTAGCTCCCTTTTAAAGTAGCTACAGTTTGGAAAGAAGCAGAGGAATCGTATTGGCAAAGGACAACACTGATTCCAGTATTCAATACTTAAAAGCCTAGTCTTGTCCCCACACAAAAGCAAACCAAGATATTGGTCTCAAGTTAGAATAGAGGTACTGTACTAATATACGACTATAATGAGAAAGTGGGATAAAAGAGAGGGGAAGAGACACAACTGTGGTTTTGTTGTTAGCACACAAAAGATACAGTATTTTATATCTGCCTCCTTTAAACCTTTAAACTATTTTCAAGATTATACAGCACTGTCTCTCATTCTCTATATTTTTAAGAAGTTAAAGAAAATGGAGATTATGTGTGTGTGTTCTCCTTGTGGTTCTTCCCCTTCAAGAACCAATTTAGATTTTGACTATGTGATCGTGTAAAAAAATGCCTACCTAAACATTTGCTCCAACGTATTTAAAATGGACTGATAGCTCTAGCTATGAGACCAGCTCCTGAGATGACTGACCAGTCAATATTACAACAAGTCTTACACACTAAAATCTTATATATGTTGTTTGCAACTGCAAACATTGAGGATTTGGTTAGGTTCAGGCAGATATTGGCTTGGTTTGAGTTAAATTAATGAGATGGTCAGGGTTAGGGATCATCGACTCAGTTGTCATGGTTAAAAGAATCCAGCGTTTACTATTGATAACCAGAAGCGCACCACACACTCTCTTGCCTGTCTGAGACAGGTCTAACAAAAGGAGGAGGAAAAAATAATCATCAATTTGATGTAATGAAAAGAAGCCCAAACTTTCTGATTCACTGTCTGTCTAAAATGAAAAGTCCGTGCTTGTTGTTTTGGAGATTGTGAAAGCTGCTTTCAGTCTCTGATCTCACTGAAGACTCTTCATCAGTGGTGCTATGTGATCCCCAAATGTGTGGCCAAAGTTCAGAACCGCAATAATTGCACAAATAAAGGGGAATGCATGTTTTCAACAGAAGGTCATCACAAATACTGTAGGAGAGGAGTGTGTGTGTCTGTGTGTCTTGCTTGGTCATCTGTTTCAGGTGTCAGTCCTGTTAATGGGCCAGAGGGTTTAAGGGTTAGGGTAGAAAAGTTATAACTGTTTTTACAAATTTGTTATACAAATTATAAATTGATTTCACATACGCATCATTAAGCGGAAGAAGATGGATGGATGGATGGATGGATACATATAATTCACAATGAATTATCCCAATCAGAGAATAAATGAACATAACTATTTTAGTCTAGGATGTGTTATCAGAGAGAGATATGGAACACCACCTGTCACTTTTTTATTCGTGTTTGATTGATTTATGACTTATTAAGCCCCGCCCCTTTTATATCCCCCCCTCC
>CM022490.1:2800284-2842829 GCA_011952105.1 Coreoperca whiteheadi
CTTGGCAAGCTTTTTTTTTTTTTGAACGG
Organism: Coreoperca whiteheadi; assembly: GCA_011952105.1. Lineage (NCBI taxonomy): Eukaryota > Metazoa > Chordata > Actinopteri > Centrarchiformes > Sinipercidae > Coreoperca > Coreoperca whiteheadi. The sequence continues at coordinate 2,800,314 of CM022490.1, forward strand.
TTGGAAGGATGAAGCTGATGCAGCGTTTGCATGCCATTGTTGGAGAAGATGTGCGGAAGCACACAGAATTCACATCATTCAACATATTCTTTGGCTTTACATTTGGCCGTTTATAGCCTGCGTCTTGGTATGACCGCGTAGTTGTTTGTAAAAGTATGAATACAGGATTCCCATCACTCACCATGTTTTACAGTTTTACATTCTGCCCAAGTCTGATCAATTGTAACAGCCATCTCACCTACGGTGCCAAACCAACCGAAAAATAACAAGTACCAAAAATAAACCACAATGTTCTGAACAGACACATTACAGGCACTAACACCAAAAACTAACGTTTGTATTTTTGAACAAAAGAAAAAACTTAAACTACTTTCAGCACTAGGCAGTGCATGCTGGGAAATGTGGGCCGTCCCTATGGCTACAATACTCCGCAACAAGCGACAGAGTCAAGCTCTAAATTTCGGATGAATCAAAGAAAGATGTGTGTTATATTTTCTGTGTCACTTAAACTAACGAAGCGATTGAACTGTAGCTCTTGATTTTGCAAGCATTAAGGAGAATGTTCCTGTAAGTCAACAGCGTTAAGCACTATGCTGTTGGATTTTATACCGGGGTGTTTTTTCCTCAAGGTCTGATTCAGGATCTACTGTACATTTCAAGACCGACGTAGGCCATACTTTTCCTCTTTGTAATCACTCTGTATGCTTTCATTTTCCATATCCTAAACATGAGCTCTTTAATTAATGAGTAATTCACCAAGAGGAAAATTGCAGCCTAACAGTAGAATTAATTATTATGCAGGCAGTAGAATGATATTAGAAGTAATAAGCGAGGATTATACTTCATACTTGGTGAATTGGCATGGACGAGGGCCCTTCAAATGAAACTAGAATGAGGGGAATTAATCATCGAGAAGTGTCTGAGTTAAATATCAATTATCAGAAATGAAATGTTTCAATTCATGTAGCGTAACCAATTTAGGCCCTTTTCAGCAGTGGTTTCTCCGCAGTTATTGCTGTCAGAGTAACAATCATTGGTATTATCATCAATATTACCACCACCATCATCACCAGTACCATCTTTCTAAACATATGCAAGTGGTCAGTCATGGCTACTCATTGCATTTACACCATGTTCAACATCATCCCTGTATGGAAGCGTATAGGGGACATAATCCAAATGATAATGTAAACTTGAAAATGACAATGCAATTCCACAATAGCGTTATAATTTTCCATATATGGTAAATGGACTGTACTTGTATAGCGCCTTTCTAGTCTTTCTGACTACTCAAAGCGCTTTTACACTACATCACATTCACCCCATTCACACACATTCATACACTGATGGCAGGAGCTAACTGCCCATCAGTACAAATTAAACTAACCAGTCACACTCACTCACACACCGAAGGCGCAGCTTCGGGAGCAGTTCAGGGTTCAGTATCTTGCTCAAGGATACTTCGACACATGGCCAGGGGAAGCCGGGATCGAACCGCCAACCTTCCGATTGGTGGACGACTGCTCTGCCACCAAGCCACAGCCGCCCAATATATGTATGTGATATTTTAGTAAAAATTTAAATGCAATAATCCAATTTTCATTTTCAATTTTTCCATACTTGTATGGGCTTTCTATGACTATATTAAAATGAAAATGGAAAAGCTCTTGGACATTTAATTTTCAAAGTGGTACCCGCTGTACAGTGGACAATATTCAAATGTTAATACAAATTTGAAAATGAAATATAAACAATGTGACCTAATTTTCCATTTATTCAAGCAATATTCAGTCGAAATGTAAATGTTAACCCATCCATCCATCCATCCATCCATCTTCTTCCGCTTATCCAGGGCCGGGTCGTGGGGGTCAGCAGTCTGAGCAGGGACACCCAGACTTCCCTCTCGCCAGACACTTCCTCCAGCACTTCTGGGTGAATACCGAGGCATTCCCAGGTCAGCCGAGAGACACCTCCCCAGTGAGGCGTCCAGGAGGCATCCGAAACAGATGCCCAAGCCACCTCAGCTGACTCCTCTCGATGTGGAGGAGCAGCGGCTTTACTCTGAGCTCCTCCTGAGTGACCAAGCACCTCACCCTATCTGTAAGGGAGCACCCAGCCACCCTACGGAAGAAACTCATTTTGGCCGCCTGTATCTGGGATCTTGTAATTTCGGTCATGACCCAAAACTCATGACCATAGGTGAGAGTAGGAACGTAGATCGACTGGTAAATAGAGAGCTTCGCCTTCCAGCTCAGCTCTTTCTTCACCACGACAGACCGGTACATCAACCACATTACTGCAGAGGATACACCGATCCGCCTGTCGATCTCCTGCTCCGTCCTTCCCTCACTTGTGAACAAGCCCCCAAGATAATTAAACTCCTCCACTTGAGGCAGGAGCTCTCCACCAACCTAAAGGGGACAAGCCACCCTTTTTCGGCTGAGAACCATTGCCTCGGACTTGGAGGTGCTGATTCTCATTCCCACCGCTTCAAAGTTAGCTGCAAACTGTCCCAGTGCATGCTGAATGTCCTGGTTTGATGAAGTCAACAGGACAGCATTGTCTGCAAAAAGCAGAGACGAAATCCTGTTGTCCCCAAACTGGACTCCCTCTGGCCCCCAACTGCCCCGGACCCCATACTCCCAGAGCACCCCTTACGGGTCGCCGCGAGGGACACAGTCGAATGCCTTCTCAAGATCCACAAAGCACATATGGACTGGTTGGGCAAACTCCCATGAACCCTCCAGCAACCTAGCAAGGGTATAGAGATGGTCCAGTGTTCCACGACCGAGACGAAAACCGTATTGTTCCTCCTGAATCCGAGATCGACTTTTCCGGGGAGGCTGAGGAGTGTGATACCCCTGTAGTTGGAACACACCCTCCAGTCCACCTTCTTAAACAGAGGGACCACCACCCCAGTCTGCCAGTCCAGAGGCACTGTCCCCAGCCGCCACATGATGTTGCAGAGGCATGTCAACCAAGACAGCCCCACAACATCCAGAGACTTGAGGTACTCAGGGTGGATCTCATCCACCCCCGGTGCCTTGCCACCGAGGAGCTTCTCAACTACCTCAGTGACCTCAGCTTGGGGATCGATGAGTCCACAACCGAGCCCTCAGCCTCTGCTTCCTCAGTGGAAGACATGTTGGTGGGGTTGAGGAGATCCTTGAAGTACACCTTCCACCGTCCGAGGATGTTCCCAGTCGAAGTCAGCAGATTCCCACCCCCACTGTAAACAGTGTGTGCAGGGCGCTGCTTCCCCCTCCTGAGGCACCGGACGGTTTGCCAGAATTTCTTTGAGGCCGACCGATAGTCCTTCTCCATGGCCTCACTGAACTCCTCCCAGACCCGGGTTTTTGCCTCCGCAACCACCCAGGCTGAAGCTTGCTTGGTCCTCTGGTACCCATCAGCTGCCTCCGGAGTCCCTCGGGCCAACCAGGCTCAATAGGACTCTTTCTTCAGCTTGACGGCATCCCTTACTTCTGGAGTCCACCACCGGGTTTGGGGGTTGCTGCCACAACAGGCCCCGGAGACCTTATGGCCACAGCTCCGAGCGGCCGCGTTGACAATGGAGCTGGAGAACATGGTCCACTCGGACTCAATGTCTCCAGCCTCCCTTGGGATCTGGTTTATCGTTCTGACCGGAGACTCACATTCGCAGCAGACCCTCACAGTACGTTTGGGTCTGCCAAGTCTTTCCAACTTCCTCCCCCGCCATCAGATCCAACTCACCAAAAGGTGGTGATCAGTTGACAGCTCCGCCCCTCTCTTCACCCGAGTGTCCAAGACATACGGCTAGAGGTCGGATGAAACGACCACAAAGTCGATCATCGACCTCCGACCTAGGATGTCCTGGTGCCACGTGCACTGATGGACACCCTTTTGCTTGAACATGGAGTTCGTTATGGACAAACTGTGACTAGCACAGAAGTCCAATAACAGAACACCACTCGGGTTCAGGTCGAGGGGGCCATTCCTCCCAATCACGCCCCTCCAGGTGTCACTGTAGCTGCCCACGTGACCATTGAAGTCCCCCAGTAGAACGACGGAGTCCCTGGTCGGAGCACTTTCCAGCACCCCTCCCAGAGACGCCAAGAAGGTCGGGTACTCTACAATGCCATTCGGCCCGTAAGCACAAATAACAGTGAGAGACCTATCCCTGACCCGAAGGCGCAGGGAAACGACGCTCTCGTTCACCGGGTGAACTCCAACACATAATGGCTGAGCTGGGGGGCTATGAGCAGACCCACACCAGCCCGCCGCCTCTCGTCGCGGGCAACTCCAGAGTAGTAGAGAGTCCAGCCTCTCTGGAGGAGTTGGGTTCCAGAGCCCAAGCTGTGCGTGAAGGCGAACCCGACTATCTCTAGTCGGTATCTCTCGACCTCCCTCACCTTTCGTGCTCCTTTCCCCCCAGCAAGGTGACATTCCATGTCCCTAGAGCCAGATTCCGTGTCCGGGGATTGGGTCGCTGAGGTCCCCGCCTTCGACTGCCACCCAATCCACAATGCACTGGCCAATAATTTGAAAAAATGTATCTGACATTTCATTTTCAAAGACTTAACCAATGGACAACATTCAAATGCAGTATGCAAAACAGCTCGCCCAGTCTACTGCATTTAAATGTACATGTCATTATGCTATTTTGTGATCTAAATGAAAATGAAAATTACATTTTCTAACTATTTGAAAACGAAAATAAAAACTGTATTTGAGATTTCATTTTCAAAGACTTAACCTGCTATACAATGGACAATATTCAAATGCAATAAGCAAAACAGCGATCCCAGTCTTTTCATTTAAATGTCACCATGGGGGTCAACATGAAAATGAGAATGCAAACTCTCAGTGCTCTCATCAAGGCAGGCCTTCAGTTAGGACATCACTACCTTGAACATCTGCTGCTTTCCTCATGTGCATAGTCCGTTTATGGCAGAAAGACGAGAAGGTGGCCGGGCTTCACAGACTACTGGATAACTGAACGAAAGCACAACTTTATATTTGTATTCACAGATTTTGGTGAAACTTGGGATATGGGGCACTGAATTTTGATGAATTTACTATTCATCAGACCACAAATGAGACAAGAATTATTGAAAAACGATAGACATTGCAGTGTTTCTGGGGGCCGAGAAGAGTTACTGCACAAAAACCCAAAACTAGAAATTGGATGAAGATGATGATAGGGCTACTTTTATGTCAGATTGTGTTTGAAATGTTTCTTGCATTGCAGCAGCTGCATTTGCAACATAACAGAGATCATATTCTATGGATAAAATATTTTCTGGTTTTCTCTCTGACCCGGAATGACAATAAAGATATGGTAACGTTTCTGAGATGCTTTTCTAGCCAGGTTTTACACCTGGCACCCCGGAGCTGTCTCCCCTGGCCCACTCAGACCTATGGCAGCAGACACTGACTGATGCCCGACCTGTCTCTCGCTTCTCTATCTGATGATTGTGCCTGAACCCATCGTGTGTTTTCCCTCTGCAACCCAATCGCGAGAGTTAAATGTTGCAATTTTACATTTACGCAAACAAAAACCACTTGGTTAGGCTTAGGAATAGAATATGATTTGGTTTAAAACAGCCGGTTATGTTGCCACAAAAATGGTTACAAATGTCCCAACAACATGCTAAATACAGCCTGTTTTGTTGGTTGAAACTGGAAGCAAACTGTGGTCTCAAACTGTGGTCTCTGGTGCTTTTGCAATTCCAGCCGTCTGAATACCGGCTCCTCTCAGCGGTCCAAGGTTCCTCTGCTAACATTACTCAGACTCAGCTCCCAGTCCAGACAGAGTCAGCCGGAGGACATGAGAGGGAAAACCAGAAAATATTTTCTCCATAAAATATGATCCCTGTGATGTTGCAAATGCAGCTGCTATGATGCAAGAAACATTTCAGACTCGACAACAATAAACAATAAAATAAGCCTATCATCATCATCATCATCATCCAATTTCACCAAAATCAGTGAATAAAGTTCTAAAGGTTGTGTACTTTTGTACAGTAATCTGTGAGGCGCGGCCCCAAGAAACGTTGCAGTGTCTATCATTTTTCAGTACTTCTTGTCTCATTTGTGGTCTGATGAACAGTAAATTAATCAAAATGAGAGAATACAAGTATAATACAAGTTGTGTTTTTTGTACAGTAATCCAGTAGTCAGTAAGGCCTGGCCGCCTTCTCGCATTTCTGCCACAAACGGACTAGGCAGATGAGCAAAGCAGCAGATGTTCAAGTAAGTGACGTCCTAACTGAAGGCCCGCATTGATGAGAGCACTGACAGATTTCATTTTCATTATCAAGTTGACCCCAAAAGACAGTGGTGACATGTAAATGAAAATGAAGAGACTGAGTGCATCAAAAACTAGTCTGTTAAAGTCCAGCACAGTATACAAAGCTAAGGATAGGAAGGGGTTTTTGGTTTTTTTTGTTTTTTTTATGTAAAGAGATAGCAAGGAAGAAGAAGTTAGTGATTGTCAGTTAGGTGTTGACGGAAGACATGCGTTTTCAGGTGCTTTTTAAAGGTGGCTACAGAATCTGCTGAATCTGGAGAGTGTTTCTGTTAGATTCACCAGTCTCTCCACAGGCTTAGTTGGAGGTGCAGTTGACTCTGTAGTCACCAAACTCAGAGAAGCCAAAAGCATGAGGAAGCGTTCTCACAGTTCCATGCTCTTTGGACTCAAATCCCTCAAGAACTAGGGAGGTCGAGAAGCAAAGGGTGGCATAAAATTGGGGATTGGTTTGCCGTCTTCAGCAGCCTCACAAGGCGGACCTCAGGACTATTATTAAGGAAGTCCTGATGGTCTTGCACCCAGTCTGGTGGGGGTAGCCCCCACGGGGCGAAATCAAACAACTGCTTACTCCGTCTCGCTACCCTCATGAAACCTCTCCACCCCCGCCACCTTTGGTGTTTCGGGGAGGCAGCAGCTTTCTAGCGACATGTTGAATGTCCCGTATTTAAATCCTGCTATTTTCCAGGACATGGGGTCTCACGATTGTGATTGGTTCGTCACGATCGATCTGAAGGGCACATATTTCCATAGAAATATTGCCACAACACAGGAAGGTCCTGAGGTTCGCTTTCGGGGGCAAAGCTTACCAATTTCCTTTTGGCTTAGCCTTATCACCCCACACGTATGGAAAATGCATGGATGCAGCACTGGCTCCATTGCGATTCCAGGGCATTAACATTTTGAATTACATCAACGAGAGATGGTGCTTCAGCACAGAGATGTCGTGCTGGCTCATCTAGTTTATCTCGGGTTGAGACTCAACGCCAAGAAGAGCGTTCTTTCTCCTACCCAGAGAACGAGTTATCTGGGAGTCGTTTGGGATTCGCTTGCGATGCGGGCACACTTGTCTCCCGCTCGGATCGAGACCATTCGGTCTATCCTCAGCACAGTCGGACTAGGTCGACATCTATTCAATTCAATTCAATTTTATTTATATTGCCCAATATCACAAATCAAATTTGCCTCAAAGGGTTGTAGACTCTGTACAACATACGACACCCTCTGTCCTTAGACCCTCAATTAGAATTAAACTACCCAAAAAACACTTTTAACATGGAAAAAAGTGATAGAAACCTCAGGAAGAGCAACAGAAGAGGGATCTTTCTCCCAGGACGGACAGACATGCAATAGATTGTATGTACAGAAAAGATTCATAGCAGAAAATCATAGTACATACAATTATGATAATGGCAAAATTGTTGTATATATAATTATGATGAAAAGTGTAGAATGTAAAACATAAAGGAAGATGACGGGTCCAGACATGAGAATGCATACAGATGGAGAGGGAGAGAAGGAGAGAGGTGCATCATGTGAAGTCCCCCGACAGTCTAGGCCTATAGCAGCATAACTAAGGGATGGTTCAGGTTCACCTGAGCCAGCCCTAACTATAAGCTTTATCAAAGAGGAAAGTCTTTAGCCTACTCTTAAATGTGGAGACTGTCACCCGAACCCGAACTGGGATCTGATTCCACAGGAGAGGAGCTTGATAGGTGAAGGCTTTGGTTTCCGTTCTACTTTTGAAGACTCTAGGAACCACAAGTAACCCTGCATCTGAGCTCTGTAAGATACGATGGTGCCTGACCTTAAGAGCTTTGTAGGTGAGGAGGAGGATTTAAAATTCTATTCTGTATTTTACAGGGAGCCAGTGTAGAGAAGCTAATATTGGAGAAATATGATCTCTTTTCCTACACGTGCCGCAGCATTCTGAATCAACTGGAGAATCTTAAGGGACTTTTTCGGGCTGCCTGATAATATGGAATTGCAGTAATCCAGCCCTGAAGTAACAAATGCATGGATTAATTTTTCTGCATCATTTTGAGACATGAAGTGCCTGATTTTTGCAATGTTACGTAGGTGAAAAAAGACAGTCCTTGAAGTTTGCTTCATGTGGGAGTTGAAGGATAGATCCTGATCAAAAATTACTCCGAGGTTCCTCACAGAGGTGCTGGAGGCCAGGGCAGTGCCCTCTAGAGCAACTATATCTGCCGACAGTGATTCTCGGAGGCGTTCGGGGCCTCCATTTTGTCAGAGTTTAACATCAGAAAATTGCTGGTCATCCAGGTTTTTCTGTCCTTAAGGCATGATTGAAGTTTAACTAACTGATCAGTTTCATCCGGCTTAATCGATAAATATTATTGGGTATCATCCGCATAACAATGAAACTTTATGGCGTGCTTCCTAATAATATTGCCCAAAGGAAGCATATATAATATAAATAGAATTGGTCTATCCTTGCGGAACTTTGTGACTAACTTTGCTGTGCTCAGATGATTCATCGTTAACATGTACAAACTGAGATCGGTCTGATAGATAGGATTTAAACCAGCTTAACGGGGTTCCTTTAATTCCCATTCGATGTTCAAGTCTCTGTAATAGAATTTGATGGTCAATGGTATCGAATGCAGCACTAAGATCTAACAAGACAAGTACAGAGACAAGTCCACTGTCTGATGCAATTAAAAGGTCATTTGTAATCTTCACCAGTGCTGTTTCTGTGCTATGATGCACTCTAAATCCTGACTGAAAATCCTCAAATATACTATTGTTATTTAGAAAGTCACATAAATGATTAGCAACAGTTTTTTCAAGGATTTTAGAGATAAAGGGAAGATTAGATAAAGTTCTATAGTTGGCTGCTCTGGCATTACGGAGGGCCTTCTTATATATTTTAAGACTATCTTGCCAGGCTAAACAAGATTCTTCCAGATTGTTGGAACGCCATTTCCAACGCCATGGAGCTACCATTTTTTGTTTATTATCTTCTTTTTAAGAGGAGCAACAGAGTCAAGTGTCATTCGCAGTGAACCTGTAGCACTATCAACAAGATGATCAATTTGGGATGGACTGAAATTTGCATAAGGGTCCTCTGCTATGTTAAGACATACCATTGAGTTAAATTCAGATGGAATCGCTTCCTTAAATTTAGCTACAGCACTGTCAGATAGACATCTAGTGTAGTAGTATTTGACTAGTGGTGTGTACTCCAGTAATAGGAGTTCAAAAGTTATTAAATAATGGTCTGATAGTGAAGGATTCTGTGAAAAAGACTGTTAAATGTTCAATTTCAATGCCATATACCATAACAAGGTCGAGGGTGTGGCCAAAACAGTGAGTGGGTTTATGTACACTCTGATAGAAGCCAATCAAATCTAATAATGAGATAAATGCGGTACTAAGGCTATCATTTTCAATGTCCACATGAATATTAAAATCACCTACAATAATTGCTTTATCTGTTTTAAGGACTAAACTTGATAGAAATTCTGAGAATTCAGATAAAAACTCAGAATAACGACCAGTAGCACGGTACACTATAACAAATAGTCGTAGCTGTCGTGCTTTCCAGGTTGGGTGTGAAAGACTTAGAAAAAGGCTTTCGAATGAGTTATAATTTAGTTTAGGCTTAGGGTTGATTAATAGGCTTGAGTCGAAGATGGCTGCAACTCCACCTCCTCGGCCGGTCCCAAGAAGGAATGTGAGTATTAAGACTGGGCGGAGTGGATTCATTTAGGCTAACATATTCTTCATGACCCAGCCAGGTTTCAGGGAAACAAAATAAGTAAATTTGATAATCTGATATTAGATCTTTCACTAGTACAGCTTTAGATGACAGAGATCTGATGTTTAGGAGTCCACATTTAATTATCTTATTTTGAGGTGCTATTTCTGCTGTGGTAATTTTTGTTAAATTATTATGCATAACTCCTCTTCTGTTAGCTTTTGATTTTATAAATTTAAGTGGTCGGGGGGCAGACACCAACACTAAGGAGTTATGGGTGGGTAACTGCTCTAATGGAAGTGCAGAGAAGCATGTAGGACTGCAACTCTGCCTCCTGGTCTCAACTCTTGGTTGTCATGGTTTAGGTCAACTAATAAACTCGGCCAGATTTCTAGATATGAGAGCTGCACCATCCAAAGTGGGATGAATGCTGTCTCTCCTAATAAGACCAGGTCTTCTCCAGAAAGTCCGCCAATTATCTACGAAGCCCACATCGTTTGCTGGGCACCACCTCGACAGCCGGCAACGGAATAAAGACATGTGGCTCAACATGTCATCACTGGTCAGATTTGGCAGGGGCACAGAGAAAACTACAGAGTCCGGCATCGTCTTTGCATATGTACACACCGACTCGACATTAATTTTAGTGACCTCCGATTGGCATAATTGGGTGTCATTACAGCTGACGTGAATGACAATCTTACCTTATTTACATTAATCCTTAGCCAGCAGTTTCAAGTGTGATTCAAAGTCGCCCGCTCTGGCCCCAGGAACACATTTAACAAATTATTTATGTTGTTGGTCATTGGTGGTTGGTGCATTGGAATGTAAGCTAGCGCACCCCCGCGCTTTATGTGAGCTAGTATACGTTCATGCATATCCCCGGTTGTCTCTGTGAACCTGCTATGAGTTCAATATGTGCCTTAGCCTTTCACGGGGGATTTGATTGTGATCTGGGTTATTATTTTAACGTATTTGTATTGTTTACTAGCCAATATCTGTTAACCCTCTAAGCGCCAAAGTCGCAAAATTGCAATAAGCAACATAACATAAACAGCTGCTACCTCCGGTTTACGTGCTAAATCATGTTTTCTCTCCCTTCCACCAGATGTCAGATACCCTGTACTTCGTTTCTAGCCCACTATTACCATGTGTTGCCATTCAAAATTTCATAGAAGAAGACCTCAAACACACGTCTTCTGTTAGCGTCATAGTGCGAGTGTTATTGCCATGAGACCGACTCAGTGGAAGCAGCGTTCTCTACATGCTAGCAGGAAAATGCAAAAATGGCAAATAAATAATACCCTTGTGATGAAGCTTTGTCTTTAGTAATGGCTGACTCTGATTCTGAGGGAAAACATCGGCATGTAGATTATTTTCAGCCATGTGAACTTGAGAATGAGAGCGTACATGAGAGTGCATGTGTGGCTGGGGATGAGTGCTTGTTGGGCGGCGGCGCTGCTGGTGCCTCTCTCAGTGTACGGAGCACACGCCGTTTTCCCAACACTTTGCCCAACATAACTGAAAGAAATGAGGGGGAAACTAGTCTCTGAAAAACTACAACCTATGCCAATTGGATAGATAACAACAGATAAAGTTTCTGCAACTAAACACCTACATTACATGTATATATTTTTCATATCTATTTCCATAGCCTACATTTTACTAGTTATGGTAAATTTTAAGTTGTAGTTATAATTTAGTAATGTTGCTTTAAAAGTTACTGTTATTAATCATTTATTATTTTCAGAAAAAGAAAAAAACCTATTATAATATGCTCATCATCCTGTATGAACTGAAAATAACATAACTGCCAATATATAACGTCATAATATGCAAATTAGATGCATACAATTATTTCACTCACATACTTTCGGTCATACCTGACATTTTTGTAGCTTAGGACTCTATCTCTCAAACCACAGCCTTTTGAAATTTGGATCTCAAAAATCTGTATTTTTAAAAATAAACCCTGGTGCCTAAAGGTTTAACAGTTTGTTTCCAAAATACACTCCATCCCTTTTAATACATTTTGTGTGTGTCTCTTATTGTGGTTGGAGGTTCCTTTTAACTCTATGCAGAGTTGCCATTGCCAATCTCCTTATGACCCTAAGATAATCAAACTCTAATTGTGTAGACCTAGACATTTGTTTTTGGGTTTTGATTCCCTACTCATCAGACCAATAGATACCTGGATATAAAATACAAAAAGACAAAAATACGTGAACAAATATAACAAAGTTTAAGCAGTTTGTAGTAGGGCTGGACGATAAGGCCAAAATGTTATCACCATTAATGTCAAATAATTTCTTTCAAGTTGAAAGGCAGTTTTTTTAAGTTGTGACCTGACAGGCTGTGGTAAGCATATTGTCTCATTTCTGGTTGCTGGCATTTCTGCTGCTCTATTTCAACCCAGTTAATTTTGCTATATTCTTTATATTGAATACTATACCCGCTGTATATTTAAACTTACACTTGTTCGGCTCAAGCACTCAAAGCTCTCTCCTTTGACTTTCTCGCTAATCCCAGTTACACGCTATTCAGATCTGCTCGTTTCCTTAGCTTAGCAGTTAGCGGTTAGTTAAATCATACATTTCCACTTCTAATTTGTAGCCCAGTCCAGGGAAACAGACTATAACTTACTGTATATACTGGTGTGTATTTTAATCGTGTGTCCAAACAGAATTTCGTGGTAGCTACAATGACAATACAATTCCTTTATAACTAGCCCTTCAACCTCTGTATGTATAAACAACAGTGTACAAAAACAAACAGTGGAAGAGGTAGGCGAGACTGAAGAGTTGAGTTTTCAGTTCTAAGTTTTGTTTCCTAGTCCAAGGAAACATACTATGACTAGTCCTTCAACCCCTATATGTACGTACTGATTTGTAATTGTACTGACCCTCATTGGATAGTATTGAAATAAATTGTTGAAATAAATTGTAATACTTTCCGTATCTTTTGTAGTAACATTATTGACCATTGCAAGTGGCATACAAGGTAATTCATCATAGTTACTTACATAAGGCAAAAATATTCAAGCTACAATGTCAGTCAGTCAGTCATTTTCTACCACTTGTTCCCGTTAGGGGTCGCAGGTGACTGGAGCCTATCCCGCCCGGTGACTTTGGGCCTTAGGCGGGGTACACCCTGGTCAGTGGCCAACTCGTCGCAGGGCTGACACAGAGACAGACAACCATTCACTCTCACATTCATCCACTAGGGGCAACTTTTTTAGAGTTACCAATTAACCTACACATGCATGTCTTTGGACGGTGGGAGGAAGCCGGAGAACCCGGAGAGAACCCACGGTAACACAGGGAGGACATGCAGACTCCACCCAGAGAGATTGTGCTCTGGTCCGGGATTCGAACAAACAATCTCTTTATTGGGAGGCAGGAGCGCTAACCTGCCACCGTGCACCCCTAGCTACAATGTATGAGTCTATAATTATACTACGACTAATCTATTTATACCAGATATTTTCTAAAAATGGAATTAATTTTTGTTAAAAAGGTGTAACTTCTGCATCAGTAGTGAGTGAAAATCCTACTACTAGTCAAAACAACCTACTGTACATCATTATTAAATATTTTCTAATCCTTTAAATCAATCCCTATTTAATACATTAATACAGGTTACATTGCAGGCTGTTTTCATTCCCTTTTCATAGTTATACCAACGAAATGTAATGCACTATAATTTGCATATAACCCACGTAATTGGGAGCCACAAGGCACTTACAATTATCATTTGGTAGTGACCTCTAGTGGCCTCAGTATGTATGACGGGAGCAAAGGAGGACGTCAGATGAGGAAGTCAAATTTCATGTAGAGAGGTGGATGGATGGGTCAAACGCAGGACTTTCACCCAAAAGACTGGGGCTCATGTCCCATGTGAAACATACCTAAGTTTTTTTAACTTACAATGAGCTTTTCCTTAACCTAACCAGGCAGTTTTGGTGCCTGAACCTAGCCAAACTATGACCATTTCACAACGTTAACCATGTGTATATTGTTATCATGATGACAAAGGTCCAGGATTCGTAGAATTATGCACATAAAATGGCGCATTACTTTTTATAACATTTCATTCTAACCATTTCATGAGAATATGTTTTGCATTGTATTGTATTGCATACACATGGAGTTCTGTGTATTGTACTAAGCAAGATGTAAATGTGATGACTGAAATGTTGCAGGGTTTTCATCAGTGCAGTTGTTGGGAAGCAGCCGGCTCTCTTGTTGCTGTGAAATATGTATTCAGTCAGTTTTAATTGTATTGCAATTCATTACGTCTCTTGTCAGTTCATCAGCACTCTGATTTGGTTCACGCAGTTTTCTTTTCATCCATCCATCCACTGGACTGTATTTTCATCATGTCCTCACATAAGTGCACAGCACCTCCTCCACCTCACCACCACCGCTATTACTGCCATTTTCCTCCATCACACTCAATCATATTCCATTACATCCCATTGCTGACCTTGTAAAGCTGGATGCCACGTTCCTCTTCATGCCAGCTGAAATGCCACCCATGTTCCCTTGTGGGTGCATCATCCCTCCAAGAATAAGGTGCAGAACCGCTGGTACAGGCACTTTATTGTTTGAATATGTCTGTCTATCAGCCCATCTCTCCTTTCCTACACCCCACTTTTTTCCCTCTTCTGCCATTGACCTGCTGGACACCACATTGAGTTGCATTAAAACAATGACAGATATGTTATCTGGTCATCAGTTTTGGTTTGTTCTTGAGAGAGGGGGAGGGGACACACACACTCATCCACACACAGCCTCCACAACACGCTCCTGCTCATGAACATGCGTGTATCTGGAAAAAAGGCATGCAGTGTTTAGGAGAATGTAGCTGCTGTTCTTCATCACATCATTTCAGAGAGATGGGTAACACATTTAAAGCCCTGACACACAACTGGATGCATAAACATACAGACACGTGTTCCTTAATGCCCTCTATCATGGCCATCAGAGCATACATAGTCAAGGATGACGTGACATTGCATGGGGGGAAAGTGTATATAAGTGTGCATGTATACTTGTGTGTGACTTTTGAAGACACACGTAAGATTTAAGGAAGTTAGTATAAAAACATGAAAAGATAAAAGTCAACAGGAGAGTCAAAAAGAAAGAAGAGGGGGTGAAGAGGTATGTTGTTGTACAACTGTGTTGTAAGAGGCAATTAAGAAGAGTAATTAACCCTTAAATGCACACCTCACATTCTTAGCAACCTGGGACTTTATTACACCCTGTCTTATTAATTCATTTAATTTACTTAAATTTGGTGGTATTTCTCAAACTATTTGTTTTTAATGTACTGGTGTCAAAAGGCATGTAAGAATGTTTTCCTGTTTGGCCTCATGATGGCACTGTTGCCTCGCAGTTAACAGTACAGACATGATGAAAAAGTTTGTATATATGAGCTTACATGATACAGCAACATGATGGTGCAGCACCTGGGTGTCAGGTTTAGTGCAGAGCAGCAGTTTCTTTGATATTGGAAGGTTTTGATGACAGAAGCTCTGGAAATGAAGATTTACCTGAGGCTGCTGATGAAGGGGAATTTCTTTTTGTGCCATCTATAAATCAGATATTTATATTGAATCAGATATTTGAAAATCAGCAGAGAAAAAAGAAAAAAAAAGGAAGTAGTGAAGAATGGAGAGAGAAAACTGAATATGTGGTATGCACTGATATCACTCTCCACTTGTGAATGAGGAGAACTACTATACTGAAAGATAAGGAAGCAAAACGTACCAGGTTATGTAGGTAACCATGGTTCCCTAATAGGGAACGAGACGCTGCGTCGGCTGACGCTATGGGGGAACGCCTCCAGCGTGACGGCCTCTGAATCTCTGTAACAACTTAGACCAATCTTGATTGGGTTCAACGTCAACATGTGTAGCATTGCCGGCGGAACCGGAGGTATAAAGGGAGCTGGCTTCACTGTTGTCGTCAGCCTTCTGATCGACTGAAGCAAGCCGCTCACAGGCATGCCGGAAGTATGGCAGCGAGACGCAGCGTCTCGTTCCCTATCAGGGAACCATGGTTACCTACGTAACCTGGTACGTTCCCTTTCAAGGGAACTTCAACGCTGCGTCAGCTGACGCTATGGGGAACGCAGTACCAACTGCGCCATGCTGAATGGATGCCTGTCACAAGTGTGAAGCCAGCAGGGCACACTTCAGGACAAGAGAGCCACAGACCCAGGATCATTTAAGCGGTCTAGGCTGTAAAATCTCAAAAAAGTGTGAAGCGAGGACCATCCCGCAGCATCGCATATATCGGAGAGGGGGGTTCCTGACCACCAAGCTCTGGAGGATGCCATACTCCGTGTGGAATGGGCTCTGATCGACAGAGGTGAAGGCAAACCGCGCACCTCGTAAGCCAAAACGATAGTATCAACTATCCACCAGCTAATAGTGTGTCTGGAAGCCGGGCAGCCCTTACGAGGGGGCCCGAAGCATACCAGCAATTGGTCCGAATTGCGCCACTGGGATGTCGTTCGGACATAAATCTCCAGGGCTCTGACTGGACAAAGCAGATGCAGCCTCTCACCTTCCTGTTCCGGCGATACTGAAGGAGGATGGAACGCCTGCAAGACTACCGGCCGGGCCACCTCAGTGGGTACCTTAGGTACATAACCCGGCCTGGGATGCAGGATGGCTCTAACTGTGCCTGGAACGATCTCCAAGGTTAGCAGGAGCCACCGACAGGGACTGCAGATGTCCCACTCTCTTGAGAGAAGTCATGGCCAGCAAAAATGCCATCTTTAAGGCCAGACACCTGTCTGATGCATCGTCCAGTGGCTCGAACGTTGCTGTGGTCAATCCATCCAGCACCACTGTCAGATCCCACGGAGGGACTCTGACTCGAACCGGAGGCCTCATCCTCAAGGTGCCACGAAGGAAACTGGTAACAAAGCGGTGCTTCCCAAGCGAGCAGCCATCCACCAAACTGTGGAATGCTGTAATCGCAGCCACATACACCTTAAGTGTAGCGGGGGAGAGTCCAGCCGAAAACCGGCCTTGGAGGAACTCCAGCACTGAAGCCATTGGGCAGTGAACTGGGTCCAGATTCGACAGGATGTCTGCATCCACATTGAGGTACCCAGGTATGAAGAGTGCTCTGAGAGAAAGCAACTTCCCCTGGGACCACAAGAGGATCTGGTGCGCCAGTCTGCACAGAGGGCGCGACCTCAGACCGCCTTGTCGATTTATGTAGGAGACCACTGCCGTGTTGTCGGAACGGACAAGCACGTGGTGGTCCCTGAGGTCTGGGAAAAAGTGCCGTAAGGCCAACAAGACCGCTCACATCTCCAGGCAATTTATGTGCCATAGATGCGGGGTCAACCAAAGACCTCGGGCTGTGTGGCCACAAAATCGGTGCGGGCTTCCGGATCCCGAAAGCGGGAGAAAGAACCCGCGGATGAAGGGAAGATCCCCAGGAGAGTAGTCGCCGGGATGCCTCAGCAACTCCCGGTCCCTTACCGCGTGGGGAGCAGAGCGGAGCTTCCTAACCGGGAAATGCTCACAATGCACACAGCCAGCACCCTCGAGGGCTGCTAGTGCATGCTCTCTTCCCAAACAGGCCGCACACATATCGTGTGTGTCACCGTCAGGGATATAGCGTGGGCAGGGATACACGCACTGCCGAAACCGCTTTACACTCGCCATTTTCTTTCAGAGACCCAGAGCGCTTGCTGAAGATCAGAAGACTGACGACAACAGTGAAGCCGGCTCCCTTTATACCTCCGATTCCGCCGGCATGCGTCACGTGTTGAGGTTGAACCCAATCAAGATTGGTCTAAGTTGTTACAGAGATTCAGAGGCCGTCACGCTGGAGGCGTTCCCCCATAGCGTCAGCTGACGCAGCGTTGAAGTTCCCTTGAAAGGGAACCTATTGTATTTGTCCATCGCTGGCAGCTTTCGAGGCATTAGTTTTAAAAGGTATCTTGTCATTTACTGAAGTCTTGGACAAGTGGACATTTTGACCTGTCTGTGGAGCGAGATGAAAAGTCAGGGGATCACCAATCGGTTATCAGGATTATCAGGATCGGGTGATGACCACGAACCAAATTTCTAGGCAGTACTTGTTGATGAGAGACAGACAGACATCACCATGCCTGGAAACACAATCCTACCGTGGGTAAAAAGCAATAAAATGAGATGGGATGGAAGGAAAAAGCAGAGGAAAAAGGGGACGCTAGGAGAGCAAAGAGAGGGAGTGGCAGATACAAATTTGTGCTGACCCCCAGCCACTTTGAGAGAAAAATTACATTGGTGAACCATTTTCCCCACTCTTTCCCTCATTCATTACAGCTCTCTGCAGGATAATAACAAATGAATGGCTGCTGTAAGAAATCTATGTTTCACTAAGTGTGTCAACATGGTCCCCAGTATTCAATGGCCAATCCCTCCCTCTATAGCCATTCACTGAGCCAAAATACACCATAATGCACTTCATTTTACCCCGTGCAATCCTCATCGGCAATCGTTAACCCCTACAGAGAAATGAATTTTCCACAATGATCGAGCTATGAGGTGGCATATTTCTCAAGTGCAAACACATGATCAGGCACAACATTAGCCTGCTGATATACAGTATGTAGCCAATAGTGCTCTTTTATGGCTTTTGTTAGAATTCAGATATCCTCCAGTTAGTACATCCTATTTCTGTTATGGACGTTTCTCACTGGCTACAGCTAATCAATATGGTTTTATTATTATACTTTTTCAATCAAATGTCAGACCAAAAAAATCATTACAGTGTGGAGTATTTGTTTGGGTGACAAAGTATGTTTAAGTGCACACGGTAGGTATAATGGCGTGTTGTGAGCACTGATTAAACTTGCACTGAGACAGAGGCGAAAACTATCATTGAGATGATAATGCTCCAGAATTATACAAACAAGGTAAAAGTGTAAAAATGCAGTGGGCCAAATTCAGGAATGTGTTCTTATGTTTTCTCGTCTGCACAGATGTCTTAGATTGATGAAAGTTTTGGCAAGACCATCTATGTTACTTTTTTTGAGAAGGGGACAGGTGCTGAGGTTGGTTGGTGGAGGAGCTGACAAAGCATGAAACTTTTTAAAGGTTTAGTTTAAGGTTCACTTAGTGGCCTAAGTGCCTAAACAAGAGTCTATCCTTTTTTTTTGGCCTTTATTGACAGAGATAGAAGACTTGAAAGGGGAGACAGAGAGAGAGGGCGATAACATGGCAGCAGGTCGTAGTTGAACCCTGGCCCGCTGCGATGAGGACTGTTGTCTCACACATAGGGCGGGCGCTCTACCGAGTGAGCTAACTCCTGCCCCAAAAAGAGCGTATCTAGAGTATGTACTGTATGTCTTTACTACCAGCAGCCAACGTTGGTTTGCTTTACCCATGACAGTGATTGTTATAATGATTTCAGTCGTGGTTGATTTGGCGACACCTGGTGGTAACAGCTGCAAGTGCGGTTTAATACTACAGCAAATGCTCGTTGAACAGCTCCTTGGTCAGCTAGTGTATCTGTTTGCAGTGCAGTACACTTTATTAAAGTTGTTTTAATAAAGAAGTCAGTCAATCATTTTTAAAACAGTGATGCTGTATTGCATGCTGCATCGTTTCCTATGAATCCCTTGTACCTTTGAGGGCAATTTGTATCCAGCACAGGAATGGTAAACCCTGCCACTAACAATGAAACGATAGGGAATTACATGATGTAAATGCATTGAACTGCTGTTGCTGAAAAAGTGCAGACCAAAAAAATTGGGTCAAAAATGGGGTTTGATTTCATGAAATTCTTAATGGATTATAACTTTAACCAATTATTTATTATTTTGACCATGACAAAGAATGTTCTGTAACTTTAACAAAGTAGTTATTTTAACCCAAACCGCAATCTTTCCATAACCCTAACCAAGCAGTTTTATGTGCCTAACCCTAAACAAACAAAACAGGAATCATAGCGGTGCCGTATCAGAAAACACTGACATGAATATTTTTTTAATGGTAATTTGTAATGGTTTTTGAATAAACTAACAAACAATGTCATCTTGCCGATATTAGCACAAGATCAGAAAATACATATATATGTCCTTTTGAAAGGCTTTTACAAAAAGTGTATTTAGTTTGGAAGATAAAATTTTGATATTGGCATGTAGTTTACTAGCACTTACATCCAAACAACCGTAAACAGTATTTGACACTGTGTAATGGTGCACTGGGAGAAGTGAGGCTTTTATAGCTAAGACTTTGCAAAGAAGTGTGGTCTTGACTTCTGCCAGTCGTGGATAGTTTCATTCCAAAGCCTGCAGGCACATCCTCAGGTGTAACAAGAGTGTATCTACAGTTTGTGTCTCTTCTGACATGTATTTAGGAATGTAGAGGTGGTGGAAGGGAAACATATCTAAATTCAGTTTACTGGGTTTTTTTTGTAGAGTTGACACCAAACTTTTTGCTTACAGAAATGTTCATAACATGTATTGAATGTATGTCAAAGCAGCACACTGAAGTATGTTATTGTTAAATGACTGCAAGACAATTTTTCTCCCCTCATGTACTCATCTTCTAAAGTACCCATACACATTCATTATTTTTATTTCACTTGCATGTTGGATATATTCATGAGATACAACACTATCCAGCAGGCAGGATGGATGAGGTTACATGGGGCCATATGGGAGAGGAGAGTGTGAGAGGAGAGCGAAGGAGAGAGAGAAAAAGGATTTGGAGGAGAAAAAAATTGTGAAAGAGAGAGTTGGATAGAGAAAGTGGTTTTAAAATGGACGCATCAAGCTGCTCCAAGCCACTGAGAAAGAGAGGAAAGGTCACCACCATCCTTTTAAATTACACTTCGCCTAGTGGGTAGCTCTCACTTTGTGTGACCGCAGAGTTCAGCCGACTGAGCAGAAGGTTCACATTCAGGTTGGGGAGTGTTCAATCTCATCCTCGCTCCATGTCTTCTTCTATTTCACTTCCTCTTTTCTCTTTTTTGTGAGGTACGTTTGCTCTCTGATGTGATTACAGTGGAAGAAAACACTGATAATGCCTCAAATGCCATCTGGATCGCCCTAAATTTACATTCTTTATGAACAATTCCTTTCAAATATGCCTACACTGGGATGACAGGAGCATTACTCATGCTGCCAAGGAAATATACTGTATTTCTGTTGAGGGTAATATTACAGTCATCAAAGGATGACAAGTAACTAAAAGAAAAGTCAATAAATATCAGTTATTAGCAATAATAGAATAAAACAGATTTCAGTCACAGTTTGCACGACATGGCCCTTTTGTCAAGCTGATGCACTGTTTGAACTGATGTCCTGCTTAATACATTCATAAATAGAACAGGGGTAGCTACTAAAGGAGGCAAAATGCGTTGTGCCTTGGTTACACATAGCTTACATTACATACAGCTTTGTGTTTGTGGCTGTTGTGAGTAGCTCTTTTCTGCCTTGTTCCAGGTATAACTTCACCCATAAAATACTCCAGCAAAATGAATACACACAGTATGTAGTGCCATCTGTTTCTCTTTTAGTCCACACTCAGGACCATCCAGCCTAGTGATTTGCAGCTTATAGTGGACACCACTATGGCCAAGTGACGGATGGGTGTTCCATATTATCCTTTTAATTATGCACATTGATTCCCCAGCCGCTGCCTTGTTTACTCCCGGCTGTAATGCATTTGTGTCCGCTGTTGCATTGATGAATGTATCCTAATCTTAATCTGCGCACAGCAACATCCATCTGACTAATGCAGGAGTCTGGGATAAATCACTGGGGTCCTGCTCCAAGCGCTGCCAGCTGACTACTATCTCCTTCTCCTTACTATCTCTCCAAATACTTGCTCTCTCTGTCAACTCCCTTTCTTCCTTTTCTCTGTCACAGCTACTCCTTCTGTCTCTACAGAACTTCACTCTTCAAATTTGACTTTTCATTCCTTACACTCTTGCTTCCCCTGTATCAATTAATTTTTCAGTTAATTTGATAAATGGTAGAGTCAGTCTGCCAAAAGGAATACACCCGAATTTTAAATGCTTGTCTTCTGCTCCAAACAGTTCTACAGCTCAGGTCCATATGCTTGCAAACGTAAAACAGGCATACAAGCACAAAGACAATCCTACCTTGGCCCTGTTGAGAGTTGAGGAGAAAACTAATTCAACTATTCTCAAGGTCCCTCCAATTGGGCTATATTCCAGTTGCTTGTGTATGGTTTAGAAATTCCACTGGCTAATCTGCATGCTTAACATAACCCTGTCGAACTGAATGTATCACTCAGTCCTCAAATAAGTAAGCATAGTGTCCACAGAATCCATAGATCAATAGGGGAGAGACATCCAAAGTTTAGGAGCCACAACCTCAAAAGCCATGTTTCCACCAAGCTAGTTCAGTTTGCTACACATTAGAACGATTATTTTCGCATTTCCATTGGCAAAAGTTGTGGAAAGTACCAAAGAACCATTCCATACCCTCCTGTTTTTTCATTACCACTCTGTTGAGGTTCCAAGCGAGCTGAGCTGATACTAAAAGGTGGAGTTAAAATATTGCAGACCACTGATTGGTCAGAGATGACTGGCTCGTCGTCTGAGCTCTGATGTGAAATTTCCCATACTCTCCCTTTTTTTAAAGCAGTCTTTTGTCTTACTGCCTGCAGCCTTTTCACAAAAACAGCTTGTCTCCTTGTAGGCTAATAAAAAAACCACATATGTGTGAGCGAGTGTGTGGTAGAGTAAAAGTGAGAGAGAGCACCATTTAAGTGATGGTGAATGTGAGCGAAGCAGAGGAAACAGTAAGTTGTCAATCTTGCAGTAAATGTACAGTACGAGTAGGTATGGGTTACTTGTGGTTCCTAGAGTCTCCAAAAGTAGAATGGGAGCCAGAGCTTTCAACTATCAAGCTCCTCTCCTGTGGAATCAGATCCCAGTTCAGGTTCGGGAGGCAGTCTCCACATTTAAGAGTAGGCTAAAGACTTTCCTCTTTGATAAAGCTTATAGTTAGGGCTGGCTCAGGTGAACCTGAACCATCCCTTAGTTATGCTGCTATAGCCCTAGACTGTCGGGGGACTTCACATGATGCACCTCTCTCTTCACCTCTGTCCTCCTCTCCATCCGTATGCATTCTTATCCCATAAATGCATGTTACTAACTTGACTTCGTCTCTCTCCCGGAGTTTTGTGCTTTCTCGTCCCTCTCTTCTTTCTTACTGTCACTTTCAGCAGGTATTTCAGCGTCCGGAGATGTATCCAGATCTGTGACTATGGCGACCTGCTGGGGCAGTGTTGCTGTGTCTACGGTGCAGGGGACAAGTGGCTCAGGTCCTGCTCGTTGGCCTCCACCTGGAGCTGCTCGGTTGTCCGTCTGGACCCATCATCTTCCCTTATGTTTTACATCCCACACTTTTCATCATAATTATATATATATACTACAATCTTGCCATTGCCATCATAATTGTATATGTTATGATTTTTATGCTATGAATCTATTCTGTACTATAATTTTTTCCCTGTTAAAAGGGTTTTTTGGGAAGTTTTTCTTTATTCGAATTGAGGGTCTAAGGACAGAGGGTGTTGTATGTTACAGATTGTGAAGCCCTTTGAGGCAAATGTGATTTGTGATATTGGGCTATATAAATAAAATTGAATTGAATTGAATTGAATTGATTATTAGGAGCTTTTTAGGTGAGGAGAAGGAAAGAAAGCTATGGTTGCCTCTCTGATCAAATCCATGTTTGGCCATCATGTACAGTTGCCACAACATATGAAAGACATCCCTGAGCTTTTTGCACCATTTTATGATGAGCGTGATTTAGTTTGAGTTGATTGTTTCGATATTCTTAGCTGAAATCACAATATAATGTCTTATTGATTTTGTGCACTATGATGCTAATGATAACGTTCACCATTGTGATTAATGGAAATGTTGCTTTTGTGAGCATAGAATAATATGTGACCTAACCCTTCCCTAACTTTGTTGTTCCCTGTGTTTAAAAACTGACATATCAGTGTCATGTGGTTAAGCAGTAAAGTTCTGTCCTCTTCCTGTATTGTGAGTTAATTTTCCTGCATTTGACTGAATGACAAGAAATTACATTATAAAGTCATTATATTTGGTGAGTTTTTGTATAAAGTGGATTGCTTGTCTGAATTATTGGCGGGGAAAAAGCTTTTAGACATGGAGAACAGTAGAAAGCTCAACATGACTTAAAAGTAATGGGTGATAATATAAGTGTGTGCTGATAACAGTGCTAGAACTACAGCCAGGTTATTCATTTAAGTGTGTATTTGATTGGTTTTTGGTGGTGAAGTAACCCTGATGTTTTCTGGTACATTTTTATTACAGATGACAGTAATAAGTAGGTCATCTTTAACCTCTGGCAGATTGCATTTAGAAATATCCTTCCCTACCTCGTTACCATGCAATTATTCTTCAGTCTGTATAGTAGCGATAATAAAGAGCAGATCTGAGACTGGCAGAAAGATAGAGACAATGTTATTTCACCATTAAACACACAGTGAAGTAAAAACAACATGGGAGACATGATAAAAAAATTAAACATGTGCATAATTAATACTTGAGTAATTTAAAGCTGAGTGAGATGTGGAAGGTGAGACCAGCAGGGGCCCCATGGGTCCGCTCACGGGCAGAACATCGGTTCAAGACAAGCTGGTGTGCGTGTTGTGAAAATGTTTCGATTTTAATCTTCAGCCTGTTGTCATGTATTATACATGTGTGCAGCTCCATGTCCTTGTTGCTGCTAAGACATATCACCCTGTAGTAAAGTTCAGTCCTCTCTCACTTTGTTCATCATTACAGGCAGAAGATGTGACCTCCAATGCGAGCAGAGATAAATCAGATGTGTTATTCAAATGTACTGAGTTTATTCCCTCAGATCTGGTCAGAAACAGGTAAATACTGAATGATTAAGCTCAAACTGTGCTTCATCTTCTAATGTAAATACAGTACTGAGAAATGCAAACACCATCACATTACTTGTTTTGTCCAAGAAATAGTTTTACAAAACAAACTAAAAGAAATAAAATAATGTAAAGGAAAAAGAGGAACTTTTCACATTTGAGAAGATGGTATCATAAAATGTTTTTGTTGAAGTCATTTTTAAAGGAAAAATGGCAAAAAATTATCAAAATAGTACATTTTCTGTAAATCAACTAATCATGACGGCTCTAAAGTATGTAAGTATGTGTTGTTGAATAGTCTAACCTATGACAAAGCATCATATTTTGTGAGCTCTTCATATTTTTTGTATGTAAAACCTAGTTTCTATAGTAACTACAGTAGTATCTCAAATGTGTTAAGCACAGTACTTGAGTAAATTTACTTAGCTACATTCCACCACTGATAAAGAACTATAATCGATTTACCCTTAATGTCCACTGGTTCCCATGCAACTACTGAAATAACCTGTTGCAATTCCAGCCAATGCAACATTGTCTATTGGACATGACATGAGAGTCTCACTCACTCCACAATCTTAATGAGCTGGGTATATTTGTGTCTTTGTCTTTACATTCAACCAACAAAACAATTTTTTCTTGTTTGTTTATGTCACTTTAGATAGAAATATTATATAAATATAAGACTTTAGTAAAGCAGCGCAGCCACAAAGCATCAATCAGAAAGGAGCTTCAAACTTTTGAATTAAAACATATTCCTGCTTTTCAGAGGAGGAAACATTTCCATTTTGGACAAGCCCTGAGCTTTTCTGCAGTGAAACCCCTAGGACAAAATGTCAGCATTGCACACAAGATGTACTATAATCTGACCAAGAATTTTGCCATTACATTTCCTGAGCATATTCATGTGCCCAAGGTGATAAAACCTTTACATTGTTATGCTTCTATTGCTTCTTGTTCTCACTTGCATTCTTGCTGATATTCTTGGTTTTTCTGCTAGAAATTATGAGCAGCAGCTCCTGGATACTTTTAAATCATTGTGACTGTAATTTATTCAGATAAAATAAGCTATTGCCATAATATCACCACTTTTATGACCTCTTCAGTACTACGTAAGTGTGGCCTACCAGCACAAGCCTGTACTGCAGTGACTGGATACGTCGCTAAAGCTAATTACACGCAAGGTTCCTCCCTTCTCCATGGACGACTTCCACAAACTTCTGCTGAAAATTGCAGTGCTGGAAAACCAAAAGTGAACGTGGAAGGGAATGGACTATGTGGTAATAACACCACTTTACCTTGGACTCAAAGCAGTGCAAGTGCATATCATGCATATCAACACAATTAGCTAATTAGCACCAACAAGCCTAACAAGAAAGGCTTGTTGGTGTCGACCACAACATATTCCAAGACCAACAGGAAAACAGGGTGGGACTTACTGGCACAGTATTAAACTGGGTTGAATCCTATTCTACATGGCTTTCTAGCCCGACTGGTCTCCAGTATGCTTCGATCAGCGGGCGTAAAGAGAACGGTTACAGCGGTATGCCAGGTATTGAGGAGACACTGGCGGCGTATTTATCACCGGAGGCCGCGTCCTCCCTGAAAACCCAGACGTTGCCTACTAAGCCCTGCCGTACTACCTCTGCTTTAGTCGGCACGGCTTACATGGCGGCGGGTCAGGCCGGTGCATGCCTGCACACTATGGCGGTTTTGCAGGCATACCAGGCCGATCTGCTGGATGACCTCGACGACGGGGGGCCCCTCGCATCCGAGGATGTGAAGGAGCTTCAGTCGATTAGAAGGCTGACGACAACAGTGAAGCTGGCTCCCCTTATACTGCCGGTTCCGCCAGCGTGCGTCACGTGTTGAGGTTAAACCCAATCAAGATTGGTCTAAGTTGTTACAGAGATTCAGAGGCAGTCACGCTGAAGGCGTTCCCCATAGCGTCAGCTGACGCAGCGTCTCGTTCCCTATTACGGAACTATGGTTACCTACGTAACTTGGTACGTTTCTTACACTGCACAGTAACTTTTACTCTCCTGTCTTTGTTTTATTTTCTTTACATCTAACTCTCAAATCACTTTGAATTGCCTTGTTGTTGAAATGTGGTATACAAATAAACTTGCCTTGCCTTGCCTAGTATACATCATATACTTATTATCCTCAGACTGATCTTATTTTTAAAGGATAGGATGTTAAAAAACAAAAATGCTTCTTTTGTCTTTGTTTTTAGATATATACTCAACTCTTTTTCATAATTCATTATTAGATTTGGGAACACAGTGACTTCTTCACCAAGAAGAAGTCAGACGGGTCAAGAATCATGAAAATCCATCAGTCCACACACAGATAATCAGACAGGTTAGAAACAAATCTCTAGGTTAGTCAATTTATCAGCAAGAAAAAATGAAGGTGAACGGTAAAACTTTTGTATTCATCTATCACAGAGCACAGGCTGCTCACTCTCCAAATAAAGTGGTTTAGAGAATCTGGATAAACTGTTGGTTTGTTTATAACCATTTTCCCATCTCTCCACAATTAACTTGATTAATAACTGGCCAAAACTACAAAATGAGAAATAAGTTGTGATAAACCTGAATTATCCTTTAGTACTATAAATTTATTATAAATTTAACCATATTTTTATTGCCAGGAAACCACACGACCAACTGATAATAATGAAGTAATTATGGAGTGCCTTGCTTGAGGGCAAGGGTAGAGTGTTTCCTATTCATTATGATGGTCAGAGTTTTCTCAGTCTTGTCGAAGGTTTCAAATAGCCAAGTTTTGACAGATCCACATCATCCCCTTGCCAGCTTTCAGCAGAGACCTTGGTCAGACCTCAGCAAAGTGTGTACCATCTATTTGTCTGGCATGGTGCATCTCCCCCAGGAGAGCTATTTCATTATGGCGTTAGCTGCCTTATTTCCGCTTAAAACTACCTCTTGCACAACAATCAACTTGGAATGTCTCACAGGAACACTGCATGATCTGTGTCTCTGTCAGTGTGTGTGTGGCAGGGTATTCCCAAGAAAGGGGTGTTTCTCCACCTCACTGAACAAGAATAATGAGTTGCTGGTCCGTTGAGGGAGGGGACAACTCCTATTGTCTCGCTATTCTCTCTCCTGCTATTATTTGCCAATTACCAGCATGTAAAATGTCTTATATGTAGCCACCAACAACAACCACACTCATAACAGCTATGTAATTTACTAATTCATTTTGAGGATTTGAGGTATTATTTGATGAGCTACTTCAGCTCAGTAATTGGAATGCGGAGGGGGGGTCGCATTCGCCATGATTAGCCAATTATTATTTTTGCAACCAAGCCTGGCAAATCCCAAGCTCCTCCCTTTAAATGTGGATTTTCTTAAGTGTTGAGCCAATATTTAAGTTTGTATCAGACAATATCCTCTGGCATGATTTTTTAAAGATACGTTCTGCTTTCTGCCTGCCTACATTAATAAAATTCTATGAAACTTGTGGTAAGGGATCCAGACCATTTGCACCATAATGAACCTTTTCCTGTTCTCTTATTTAAAATGTGCCTGTTTCATTGTAAGCTTCTAACTTTGTTTTGAAACCCAGCCATCAAGCATGATTAAAAATACATTTTGATACCGTTTCATCAGCCTGTCCCAATGTGCCTTTAGTTGCATGGGTTTTTTGAGCAGTAAGATTTCTGATCAAATCACTATTTGTATGAAGATTGACAGACTGATGTCTAAATCAGCACATATGGATTTATAGTGGATGGTAGTTAGTTGGGTCTTTAGGAAGATACTGAGAACCAGGAGCAAACTGGAAGCATTGGACAGTGGCTTTCTATCCATCCCCCACACCCCAAAACCATGCAAATTATAACCACGTACAAAGCCATTCGCATTATAGTCCAATGTACCATATCCACTACATTTATATGTGGGAGCATTAACAAGCAATCTGTTGCCTACAGTTCTGACTGACAGGTTGTGTTGTGTGCAATAAAGCACCTGACAGTTGACAAAACCAATTATGACACAATGTACCAGTCTTTAGATTTTATTGATAATGAAATGAAACATATTTGTAATTACTACTAGCTGACTACTAAGCTTTATCTGAGCCTTCCACATCATCTCACACAGTCTTCTGCAGCTAATGGGGAAATTAATCTCTGTACAACCTAGTCCAATCTTGATTGTCACGCACGCCGGTGGTGACAAAGGGAGCTGGCTTCACTTTTGTCGTCAGCCTTCTGATCGACTGAAGCAAGCCGCTCACAGGCATGCCGGAAGTATGGTAGCAAGATAAGGAACACAGTGTCTCGTTCCCTATCAGGGAACCATGGTTTCATACGTAACCTGGGAATTTGCTTTTCAAGGGAACTTCAACGCTTTGTCAGGTGACGCTATGGGTAATGCAGTCCCAACTCTGCCATGCTGAAGGGATGCCTGTCCAAGTGTGAAGCCAACAAAGGCACACTTCACTGACCCCGGATTATTCAAGCGGTCTAGGTTATAGAACCTCATGAACGTGTGAGGCGAGGACCATCTCACAGCATTGCATAAATCGGAGAGGGGGGTTCCCGACCACCAAGCTTTGGAGGATGTCATACTTTGTGTGGAGTGGGCTCCTATAGACAGAGGTGAAGGTAATCCGTGCACCTCGTAAATTCATACCGATAGCCTCAACAATCCGCCTGCTAATGGTGTGCTTGGTAGCCGGGCAGCCCTTAAGAGGGGCCCGAAGCATACCAGTAATTGGTCTGAATTGCACCACTGAGATGTCCTGCGGACATAAATCTCGAGAACCCTGACCAGACAGAGCAATCGCAGCCTACTGTCCTGTTCCGCTGACACTGAAGGAGGATGGAATGCCTGCAGGACCATCGGCCGGGCCACCTAAGTGGGACCATTGGGTACATACCCCAGCCTAGGATGCAGGGTGGCTCTCACTACACCTGGAACAACCTACAGGCAGGCAGGAGCCACCGACAGGGTCTGCAGATCTCCCACTCTCTTGAGAGAAGTGATGGCCAACAAAAATGTCAATTTTAAGGCCAGACACCTGTCGGATGCATTGTCCAGTGGCTCGAAGGGTGCTGTAGTAAGTCCATCGAATACCACTATCAGATCCCATGCAGGGAGTCTGACTCGAGCTGGAGGCCTCATCTTTAAGGTACCACGAATGAAACTGGTCACAAAGCGGTGCTTCCCAAGCGAGCAACCATCCACCAAACTGAGGAATGCTGCGATCGCAGCCACATACACCTTTAGTGTAGTGGCGGAGAGTCCAGCCGAAAACTGGACTTGGAGGAACACTGAAGCCAGCACTGAAGCCATTGGGCAGTGAAATCGGTCAAGATGGCGCTCCTGGCACCATGTAGTGAAAATTTTCCACTTACCTGCATACAGTTTCCTCATGGAAAGGGCTCTAGAGTGTAAGATGGTCTCAACTACCTCGGTAGAGAGACCAACAGCTTGGAGTGGTCCCCCTCAGGGGCCAGACCCACAGCATCAATCTCCCCAGCTGGGGATGGAATATTTCGCCTTGGCCCTGCGACAGTAGGTCCCTCCTGATGGGAATCTCCCACGGGGAGCCATCCAGGAGGGCTACCAGGCCCATGAACCAGATTCTGGCAGGCCAGAACGGGGCCACGAGCAGCAGCTGGGCCCCTGTTCGACAAACCTTCTCTAGAACCCCCGGGAGCAGAGCAATCGGGGAAATGCATACAGCCATAGCCTCGGCCAAGCTGGTACCATGGCATCCAATCCCAGGGGCGCTGGATCAATAAGGGAGAACCAGAGGGGGCAGTAAGCGTTGTCTGGGGACGCGAACAGGGCCACTTGTGCTCTGCCGAATCTCCTCCATATCATCTGCACCGTCTCAGGGTGCAGTCTCCATTCCCTGGGCCTCGGCCCCTGCCTCGACAGGATGTCCGCTCCCACATTCGGGTACCCAGGTACGAAAAGTGCTCTGAGAGGGAGCAACTTCCCCTGGGACAACAAGAGGATCTGGCGCGCCAGTCTGCACAGAGGGCGCGACCTCAGACCACCTTGTCAATTTATGTAGGAGACCACAGCGGTGGTCTTCTACATGTTGTCGGAGTGGACAAGCACAGGGTGGCCCCTGAGGTCTGGAAGAAAGTGCCATAAGGCCAACAAGACCGCTCGCATCTCCAGGCAATTTATGTGCTATAGATGCAGGGTCAACCACAGACCTCGGGCTGTGCGGCCTTCCAAGACTGCGCCCCATCCGGTGCTGGAGGCGTCCGTCGAGAGTGTGCGACGGTGATACACCATTCCGAGCACTGGGCCCTGGGTCAGGAAAACCCGTTGTCTCCACCGGTCTAAGGTACGCATGCACCTGCGTGTAACCCTGACCAGGCGAAAGATTGCCCCTCGGGGAAAATCCGGCGTTCCTGAGCCACCACTGCAGGTGCCTCGTGTGCAGCAATCGAAGCGGAATCACGGTGGATGCTGCAGCCATGGGGCCTAACAGTCTCTGAAACTGAAGTGCAGTGAGATGTCGGCCTAGCAGCACCCTGAGTACCATAGCCAGGATTGACTCGACGCATGCGGGAGACAGTTGTGCCCGCAACGCGACTGAGTCCCACACTACTCCTAGGAACGTTAATCCTTTGTGTTGGAGTGAGCGTGCTCTTGCTCGTGTTGAGCCTCAACCTCAAGCACCTCAAGTGCGCAAGTACAACATCTCGATGCCATTTCGCGTGAGACGAGACTGGGATAAAATCAAACAGTCGTCCAAAAAATTGAGGATGCGGATGCGGAGCCAGGGCAGAGTCCATAGACTCCGTGAAGGTGCGAGGGGAGAGTGCTAGGCCGAAGGGAAGCACCCGATATTGGTAAGCTTTGTCCCCGAAAGCGAACCACAGGAACTTCTGGTGTCCTGGAATGACAGAGACATGGAAGTACTCGCCCTTTAGATCGACTGTGACGAACCAGTCCTCGGACTGAATCAGACTCACAATCATAGGGATCGTCAGCATCCGGAACCGAAGTCTTCTCAGAGAACAGTTCAGGTGACGAAGATCTGAAAAGGGACGCAAACCACCATCTCTCTTGGGACTATGACGTACCGGCTGTAGAACCCGCTATGCATCCCTCAGGTGGGGATTTGTTTTATGGCCCCATTGTACAAGAGAGAATGTATTTCTCGCTCCATCACCTATGCTTGTACTTGGTCGACCCCTATTTCCAAGATTCCTGGGGGTGTGGACCGGAACCGAAGCTTGTAACCTTGTCAGACAGTGGGCAAACTGGAGTGGCGGCCTCGGTTACCCGAAGCGCTTCAGTGGCGGGAAATCCCCGAGGATCGGCATGTACATGCCTGACCGCCCCCCGAACCTGCAATGTGAGAGCTGCGGTACCCCGAAGCGCTGGAACGGCGGGATTTAACCGGAAAGGAACGTCTACAGGCTTCAGTAGAGGAGTAGAGGACTCTGGCCTGACTGCTGCACAGCCGAGCAGGTCTAAAGGCAGCTGTTGCACGGAACTCGCCACCCCCTGACGCGCCACCGGCGGCAGAGTTAAGAGACTGAGCTCCCGAGGGCACAATGGGGGAGCAGCCATGTGCTCGACCCCGATGGGGAGAGCGCCCTCTGAGCTTCGACGCTCGAGTCAGGGCCTCTTCTGTGAAGCCTGCCGTGCGAGAAGCACGGACCTCAGGTCCGTCTTCTCCCTCTCAGGTCCTCTCCGAGCTGGCTGGAGTGAGCCCCTTGGCCACTAGGGAGGGGCATGCTGGGCCACACTCACACTCGCTTTCTGAGCCAGCATGTAAGAGCTGTGAGATTTTGAAGGCTGAGTTGGTCCACCCTTAGCTCAGGCCCAAGACCTCTGGCTACGGGGGCTAACCGCTGTCGTTGCATGGCAGAGCTCTGTCCCATCCTCAGATGTGAGGGCCCCGCCAAAGTTGAGGTCCTAAGCAGGTCGGCTGGGCACACCCACACACATGCCATGGCATGCGGACATGCCCCGCCTGACCAGTATTCCTTGCCCACTAAGTCAATGTAGTGCGATGAGGCCTACTAGGCAACATCGGGGTCTTAAGGGAGGACACGGCCTGGGCGATAAAACGCCGCCAGTGTCTTCCAGCCCTAGCCGTTGTCCTTGCACCCACTGATTAACGCAGATTGGTGACCAGTCGAGCTAGAAAACCGTGCAAAATACGGCCTGGACCAGGATTCTGACACCTCGGTGTGGAGATCCAGAAGAACGGCAAGTCCCGACGTGGGCATGGAGGTGTGGCTAAAAGGAAACACTCACTGAGCTACTCTGGCGATGTGTTTCCTGCTGCTCCGCTGGCCAGGCGATATTGAGCCTAGCCACCAGCAGCGCCTCATGCTGCAGTGACTGGGCTGACGAGCCACCCACGTCACCACCTTCCATGCTCAGGACATCCAGGTCCTTGGAACTGGATCCTCTCTGCGCTGGCTCCACATCCAGTGCGGAAGACGCTACAGGCTCAGCCTGTTTCAACAAACAACAAACAGTTAGTCGAGAGCAGAGCGTCTTATCTCTCCTCAGAGAAGGCACTTACCTTGCTCATAGTCACCCCTCAGGGCTGACAGAGCCTGCTCTCCATGCAGACAGCAGACACAAAGTGTGTGGCCTCTGAACACGTCTCCTGTTGCAGTCGGAAGAAGCCGGGATGCGGGCTTCCGGTCCCGAAAACGGGTGGAAATTAATGGATGAGCCTCCCGTTCGTTTCTTTTTTTTCTCATCACCGGGCTGCCGCAGCAGCCGCGGGACCCACACCAAGCGGAGCAAGCTCCTGAGGAGATGCTCACGCTGCTCGCGGTCAACCTCGAGGGCTGACAAAGCGAGCTCTCAACCCAAAACAGCCAACCAAAACACGTGAGTTGCCGGAGGGGATGATCCACCAGGGAGGAAAGCACTGCCAGAACCGCTTCATACTCGTCATTCCACAGAGACCCAGCACGCTTGCTGAAGATCAGAAGACTGAAGACAACAGTGAAGCTGGCTCCCTTTATACTTCCGGTTCCACCGGTGTGCGTCACATGTTGACGTTAAACCCAATCAAGATTGGTCTAAGTTGATACAGAGTTTTAGTCACGCTGAAGGCGTTCCCCATAGCGTCAGCTGACACAGCGTTGAAGTTCCCTTGAAAGGGAACCACTGGTATGGTCCTTTCAACCAAACTGTTAGAAGCCTCAAGGAGACAACTGCCTGAGGACCCCAGAGCCATGTTCGGCATGGCAATTACCATGTATGTCAATTAGTTTGTGATGATAATATTAACTGATTAATATAAACTTAAAAGTGGTTTCATTATTACTACTTAATCTTGAGGACCAGGGAAAAACATTTTTGTCTGAGTTGATTTCCTCTTCCTCATCACTGGTAGGATTTCCTTGATTTTGTCTCTTTTTGTTCTTGTTTTTGCTTTTCTTTCACCTTCCCTCCCTGTCAAGAAAAGCGAAAGACTAGCTTGTCATTTATTGATGCATTAGATGTGCTTGTTTCTTGCCAAAGTTCTCTCTGCTAATGCAAAAACCCAGCCAAATGGTTGTAATGAAAATGAGATTGAAATCATGATTTTAATAGGATTCAGCTTGAGAAGACTGGCAAAACTGCTTCTAATCTCATCAAAAAAGATGAGTTCCGTACCACAGCAGCTGTTATATTGGAATCATTTGTCTCTCCTTCTGCTTTATGAAGCTCAGTCAGTGGGGTCAGAGCTGACTCTACCTGATGTTATTGAACTCAGATCTGCTTTGATGTGTTGATGCATTTACATCATGCAAGAAAAGGGCTGTCAATACAACTTGTTAAAAGAATTGAATGGGAATAATTCAAGCCTTCACATTCATTTAAGGTTGTCAACACTTCATTCATTTTCTTCCTGAAGACATTGGCTGCTCCTGAGCAGCTGTTTCACACTTCAAGTGTGAAAAAGCAAAAAGTCCGGGATGATGAAGAATAAGGATGCGGTGAAAGGCTGTTGGAGGGTCCCTGAGGCATGGCAGCCAAAAGTCAGTGGGCCACAACACCGCACAGAGGAGGGCACCTTGGGATGTAGCAGGGAGGGGCATATTGGAGCATTAGCTGGAGGTCTAGTATAGGGCAACTTCCAGAGCCACAGGGGAGAGTGTGCCCACACCACAGTCCAGGAAGAAATCCTCTCTGTGCAGGTGTCAGGAAGTAGTTCAGACAGAAGGGCCAGACTTATTGTGCCACTTGAAGACCATCCACAGAGGCTGCATCCATATTGGCCCAAGAATAATGAAGGTCGTGGGTAGGTGGGGGCTTGTAAAGGAGGGAAATATACCTCAGAAAGTGTCAAACAGAACAAGGGTAAATGGAAGGCAATTAGAGTGTGAGATTGTGTCAGTACCACGTTTAGGACAATATGACATTATGATAAAACTTATAAATATAGTCAAAGTGATGATAGTAAAGAAATGTATAATGAAAGAAGTAGTACAGTGAATGGGTTCAAATGTCTTTTGTTCAGAATCTGCGCTGTAAAGGTAAGGTTTTCCCCACACTTCTCAGCAATACAGGCCAATACTTCCTCCTCCTCATTGTTTACAGTCCGATTAGCAATCGCGGAGCCCACCTGCTATCGTCTAAAACTGATTGGAATGCAGATATATTTTTAAAAAGCTAATTTACTGGTATGCAACCAATGGACTACAAATGGAAACCAGAATGCTTCTGATACCAAAATCTTGTCCCTTGCCTACAGATTCTGCATTCGTATACAGGTATCAATTTATAGAAATTACACCACTTTATATATCATAGTACTGTTGTATATATATAATCTCACCAGACCTTTACTTTGGGGGACATAAAAGGAAGTATAATGTTACCGTGCAGTCAGTTAGCTTTGGGCTACCATAAGAGACTACAGTTCCACCCCAGCCAACCAAGGCATACCCCAAGGCTTTTCTTGGACCCCTCCTTTTTAACATCTACATGATTTCCCTTGGTCAGATCTTCCGCCACCACAGCCTAAGCTTCCACTGCTATGCTGATGACACCCACCTCAGCACTAAACCATACACTCACCTCCCCCTCCACAGTCCCGTCAACTGCCTGCACAAAATAAAATCCTGGATGTCGTCTAATCTACTCAAACTAAACAGCAACGAAACCGAGCTCATGGCTGTGGCTTCCAAAGTGCTGCTCCAGAGGGTTGGAGATCTTCTCCTAGACATGCATGGCTGCTCCATCTGCTCACCACCCACCATGCTTTGACAGTGCTGACCTTTGAGGGAATAAAAAACCAGAAAGTCAAAAATGGAGAAAGCTATTAACTGTGTTGTAAATCCGGTTTTATAACCCTGCTTTCTAAATGGCAGTTAGCAACCCAGCTAGTTTGATGAGCTATTGTTGCTGGCATTGTTGCCAACTAATTCCTTGCAAGATTTAATGACTTTTAAGCCCCATTTAGAGCCTAACAAGAATTAGTTCATACCATATCGTCAAACTACTCAAATAAAAAATGATATAACAGACTACATAAAAACTTGTGAAAATACATAACGTGTTGCACATTGATGAGATGAAATCACCTTAGAACAATAACAATAGCTGACGATAAAGCTAAATGGCCAGTTAAGCTTTGTCCATTCTATCAAAATGTTGTCAATCCTTTGAATTGTATCTTTTCTTCTGTATGTGTAAATTATTGCTTTTGGTGTCATCTGGTGAGTTCTAGGTAAATTTCAAGCTGGCAAATAGCTACTTTCCATTAAAATAAAAATAAATTAAAATAAATGGTAACTGTCATGGTTTTGGGCTTGTTTAGTTGTTTAGTATCTGCCTCAGATGTGTCACTGGAGTTATGGTGTTAGCATCTCTTACATTACATCCAGCATGTTTAGTTGGAGCCCAGTGTGTGCTTGTGTGTTATACTGAGTTGGATATGAAAGTAAAGTGTTCACAAAAGGGAGGAATAAGGAGGACAGAAATTATCTATGCTGATTTTAAAAACTCCAAAGAAAACTGTCAAACAAGCATTTGAAACATGTTCTTAACTAAGCAAATTCTCTCCATATAGCTGGAAAGTGCATTAAATATACGTCAACTTGCATATGGATCTAAGGGCGCTCCAGTCAAACCCACATATTTCAAATATGGCTATGATTATGACATAATAGCTTCACAACTAGTGGCTATTGTAGAATATTTGTGGGAATTATGGTGTTATGTTCATTAAGGACATTATACTACATTTTCACTTTTTAAAGGTCACAGATTTCAAACTAACAACTGAACTACGTTACAGCCATGAAGGTTTGTCGGTAGTGCCTAGTGTTTCCAGTCATTTCCCCTGCCCTGTGTCATCTGTCGGTCTCCGTGGGTGTGGCTCCCAGCTCCACTGCTCTCACTCACCTTACGATCATCCTCCAATCACTCTGCTCAGCCAATCAGTGCATCCTCTGCAGGATCTCTATCCTGGCTTCTCGTCCACTCATGGCCAGATTGTTTATAAATAAGTAGTCTTCGTGTTGACTGTGGGCAAAACGAGCAAGTTTCCGCTAGAAGCGACCATCAGCGTGGCTTCAAGCTGAAACACATTTGTTTTGTGCCCTTAATAAACATGAAGACTATTTCTCTGTGAGGGTCGCGGTTCTTTTCGTTCCAAATGAAATAAGAGCACTATCCTAATACGGTGTTTAGAAAAGCACATAGGATTTTACTAATTTTGTACAAATATTTTAAAACAGCTTTTCAAGAAACAAATAAAAGTGCACAGATTGGGATTCATAGCGAGGTGACATGGCTGTCTCTTTCTTTGTGCTGAGGCATGGTAGAATGGTGTAGTTGACTGTTTGGGAGATCTGGGTTTGATACCTGGTGGTGGAACCTTCTATACTTTATTGAACACATATTTTCTAATTTCACTACCCTAAAATTTGAAATATAATGAAAAAAACATATTGTTATGCCTATTTCAACTTTTGTTAGAATAGAATTAGTTCTCTGCCTCACCAAATTAACAGTTAGATTCTTCCAAAGAGCAGAAAAAATTACTAACTACATAATCATAACTGAATTACTGTAATAGTTAATAAAAACCTGTGGCTGTGAGTTGGCAGCCAAATGAACAGTCATATCTTTCGAATTTCAGCAGCAGCTCTGCCAAAGTAGAAGCAAATAATGTAAGCACAACAAATGTGTGCTGTTACTATACAGTCATGTAACGTCTATTCATGTAAAAGATAAGATAGCACTTTACTGATCTTCTAGGGGAAATTCAGGTGCCACAAAAGCAGCAATTACATGAGTACAGAAATGTACAGTATGGAATAGAAAGGTATAACAAGCAAAATACGATAAGCAGAATAAAACCAGGTAATTATAGATCTACAAGATAAAATACAAGACTTTAATAAAGAGTCAATGTGTGTGAGTTAGAGAAAAGAGTCTAGTGTTGTCCATTGATCCAGTGGTTACAGAATCAGCTGTGTATCTAACGTCCACCCAGTGAGCACTTCTGGAAACACTGCAGCAGGCCACTGATCCAAAGCTGTGACACCACTTGGTCCTTCACTGTGAAGTTTAGTAGAAACAGCGCTGTATGCAGGGAGGTCAGTGCAACAAAAGAACAGCGGAGCTTGTGTTAACCTCATACACTGCACTGTTTCAACAGTCTAACCCTGTATTAAATCATGCCTATTACATTTTTAGACTAGAGAGTATGGGTAATGTCTGTGTTTTGTACAGATGGAGCAAGCACCCAAGACTTTCATTGCCTTTATACTTGTGTATACAGTAAAGTGACCAATACATGTGATTTAATTCGATACATGACTATGTTTTCCTGTTGCTGTGTATTCGGGTCTAGTTGAATACTTGGAGGTTATGATGATGCTCAGATGACAACAAAATGTGCAAGCTTTTCTAAATGAGGAGGAGGGTTATATATTGTATAAAAATACTGAAATATGGCACAGTGGAAACTGTTAAACAGTCTCCTCTGTGGTTCCTCCTGTTTGACTGGGGTACCAATAGAACACTGAACTAAAGTGTTAGCTGCAATTTTGAATTAAATTTTATTTATCTAGCCCAATATCACAAATCAAATTTTGCCTCAAAGGGCTTTACAATCTGTATAACATACGACACCCTCTGTCCTTAGACCCTCTATTTGACTAAGAAAAAACTACTCAAAAAACAACCTTTTAACAAGGAAAAAAAATGATAGAAACCTCAGGAAGAGCAACAGAGGAGGGATCCTTCTCCCAGGACGGACAGACATGAAATAGATGTCGGATGTGGGATGTAAAACATAAGGGAAGATGATGGGTCCAGATGGACAACCGAGCAGCTCCAGTTGGAACCATAACGAGCAGGACCCGAACCCCTCGTCCCCTCCACGGTCGACACAGCAGCACTGCCCCAGCAGGTCTCCATAGTCACAGATCCGAAAACATCTCCGGAGGCTGAAGTACCTGCTGAAAGTGACAGTAAGAAAGAAGAGAGGGACGAGAAAGCACAAAACTCCGGGAGAGGGAAGAAGTCAAGTAAGTAACATGCATTTATGGGATGAGAATGCATACGGATGGAGAGGAGAGAGGTGAAGAGAGAGGTGCATCCTGGGAAGTCCCCAGGCAGTCTAGGCCTATAGCAGCATAACTAAGGGATAGTTCAGGACTCAACCGAGTCAGCCCTAACTATAAGCTTTATCAAAGAGGAAGGTTTTTAGCCTACTCTTAAATATAGAGATGGTGTCTGCCTCCCGAAACCCAAACTGGGATCTGATTCCACAGGAGAGGAGCTTGATAGCTGAGCGCTCTGACTCCCGTTCTACTTTTGGAGGCTCCAGGAACAACAAGTAACCCTGCATTCTGAAGGCAGAGTGTTCTAGTGGGGTAATATGATAAAACTATGAGCTCTTTAAGATACGATGGTGCCTGACCAGCTTTATAGGTGAGGAGGAGGATTTTAAATTCTATTCTGTATTTTACAGGGAGCCAGTGCAGAGAAGATAATATTGGAGAAACATGATCTCTTTTCCTAGTTTTTGTCAGTACACGTGCCGCAGCATTCTGGATAAACTGAAGAGTCTTAAGGGACTTTTTCGGGCAGCCTCAGAGCCGGCTCTCCCTATAAGCGAACTAAGCGGCTGCTTAGAGCCCCGCCGCCACTAGGGGGGCCCCTAACTACAGATTGTACTCACCGGCATCGCCGCAGTTTAACAGTCAACCAACCGTGTAAAATCGTTGTCGTTCTTCCCTGAACTTGGAAATTTGACCTAAAAAATTAAACGAATCTAATGTAAGTTCATTTTAACAATGTAATTTAAGGTGTGGTAACGTTACGCCAGGCGAATCAGGCTTAATATTAATGCCCATGTCCTTAATAACGTTACCATGGCACAAGAACACCTCAGTGGTTTGTCAATCATCAGTGTCAACCACCAGGTTGGAAGCAATATGTCATATGATGACATTATAGAGGACTTTGCATCTCAAAAAGCAAGAAGACACATTCTGAGAAAAAGTCATTAGAAGGAACAGGAAATAAAAAGGAGATGGGGTGAAGTGAAAGTTTGTGTGTGTTTTTTTAGGGTTTTAGACTTAGTTTCTTCCTTTTTTTTCTTATTTATGCTATTTGCTTATTTATTTCATTAATTTATGTATCATTCATGTTCATTGCATTTTAAACCCTGTTAATTGTTTTGTTGTTTACTGTTTTGGGGTTTGAATGTGTACTCAATGTGTGAAAAGGGTATTAGAGTTTGGTTACACTTTATTTTTAGGTGTCCGTGTAACAGTGTAATTATACATTTAAATACCGGGTAATACTAAGTAACTACATGTACTTACATGTAGTTAGGGTTAAGGTAGGATTAGTGTGTGGTTTAGGGTTAGTTAACTTACATGTAATTATGCATAATATACTGTTATTACTGTAGTAACAACATGTAACGTGTAACAATGCCACTGTAAAATGTAAAAAGTGTTACCTAGAGTTTTTATTAGGTGTATGTATATATTTTATAACGAAACATTTTACATACACATTTGGCTAATGATTGTTCGCTGAAGTAGTGTTTTTGTTGGAATATATAAAAAATAAAACCCAACTCACACTAGAATCTTTTGTAGAATTTTTTATCTCTTTGATACATTAATAGAATCTTATTCTTTTCCTTTCGGCTGCTCCCTTTCAGGGGTCGCCACAGCGAATCATGCACCTCCATCTAACCCTGTCCTCTGCATCCTCTTCACTCACACCAATAAACTTCATGTCCTCTCTCACTACATCCATAAATCTCCTCTTTGGTCTTCCTCTAGACCTCCTGCCTGGCAGCTCCAACCTCAGCATCCTTCTACCAATATATTCACAGTCTTTCCTCTGAACATGTCCAAACCACCTCAATCTGGCCTCTCTGGCTTTATCTCCGAAACATCTAACATGAGCTGTCCCTCTGATGTACTCGTTCCTGATCCTGTCCATCCTCGTCATACCCAAAGAGAACCTCAACATCTTAAGCTCTGCCACCTCCAGCTCTGCCTCTTGTCTTTTCTTCAGTGCCACTGTCTCTAAGCTGTACAACATCGCTGGTCTCACCACCGTCTTGAACACCTTTCCTTTCATTCT
The DNA here is from genome assembly GCA_011952105.1 of Coreoperca whiteheadi. Classification (NCBI taxonomy): domain Eukaryota; kingdom Metazoa; phylum Chordata; class Actinopteri; order Centrarchiformes; family Sinipercidae; genus Coreoperca; species Coreoperca whiteheadi. Next base: position 2,841,827 of record CM022490.1, read on the forward strand.
TGCTCATACTCTTTTATCACACAACACACCTGACACTTTTCTCCACCCGTTCCAACCTGCTTGCACTCGCCTCTTCACCTCTTTTCCACAGTCTCCATTGCTCTGAACCGTTGACCTGAAGTACTTAAAGTCCTGCACCTTCTTCACCTCTACTCCCTGTAACCTCACCGTTCCACCTGGGTCCCTCTCATTGACACACATGTATTCTGTCTTACATGTATTCTGTCTTAAGCTTCATTCCTCTGTTTTCCAGAGCAGACCTCCATCTCTCTAGATTCTCCTCCACCTGCTCCCTGCTCTCACTACAAATAACAATGTCATCCGCAAACATCATAGTCCATGGAGATTCCTGTCTAACCTCATCTGTCAGCCTGTCCATCACCAGAGCAAACAAGAAGGGGCTCAGAGCGAATCCTTGATGCAGACCCACCTCCACCTTGAACTCCTCTGTCGCACCTACAGCACACCTCACCACGGTCTTACAGCTCTCATACATGTCCTGCACCACTCTAACATACTTCTCTGCCACTCCAGACTTCCTCATACAATACCACAGCTCCTCTCTCGGCACCCTGTCATACGCTTTCTCTAAATCTACAAAGACACAATGCAACTCCTTATGACCTGCTCTGTACTTCTCCATCAGCATCCTCAGAGCAAACATTGCATCTGTTGTGCTCTTTCTAGGCATGAAACCATATTGCTGCTCACAAATGCTCACCTCTGCCCTTAGCCTAGCTTCCACTACTCTTTCCCACAACTTCATTGTATGACTCATCAGCTTTATTCTTCTGTAGTTGCCACAGCTCTGCACATCTCCCTTGTTCTTAAAAATTGGCACCAGTACACTTCTCCTCCATTCCTCGGGCATCTTCTCACTCTCCAAGATCTTGTTAAACAAACTAGTCAGAAACTCAACTGCCACCTCTCCTAGACACTTCCATACCTCCACAGGTATGTCATCAGGACCAACTGCCTTTCCACTCTTCATCCTCTTCAACGT
>CM022490.1:2843301-2871182 GCA_011952105.1 Coreoperca whiteheadi
CTCCTTCTTCGTCTTCAACCAACAGTAGTCAATTTCCACCGGTACCCTGTAGGTCAACAGAACCAGTGGCGGTCGTTGTTAACCCGGACCCCGACCGATCTGGTATGGAAGTCATTGTCATGATTCGCATTTTTAGTTTGGTATGTGTTTTACGTCGGATGCCCTTCCTGACACAACCCTCTGCATTTATCCAGACTTGGGACTTGCACATGAAGACACTGGCTTGTGCCCCACTGCGGTTGCATTTGATACATTAATAGAATAATATGTTTAAATCACTTTAGATGGAAGCAGTGACATTACTGCTACTTACTCTCTCTTTCTAAAGTGTGGAAAAGGGAAAAGAAGTTCAAAGATCAAGACTCCAGCAACACATGTAGTATATATGCAATAACTTTATTGAAGATTTTTTAATACTAAAGGTTTTAAGTTGCCTAGTGAAAAAAAACAGTTAGGGCTGTTTTAAAATTTACAAGGCATTCAGACTGTAATAAAGATGTAGACATTTGTACTGTTTCAATGAGTGTACGCAGTAAAATAATTTTAGGCAATCATGTTAAAAGAGGTACAGATGAAATGTGTAAGGGTTAGATTGTATAAAGTTGCTGGTTTGCGGTGGCAATACTCCATTATTCACTGCAAGGCAGGGCCCCAAAATTATCATGCTTAGGCCTAGATTTACAGAGCCGGCCATGGGCAGCCTGATAATAAGGAATTGCAGTAATCCAGCCTTGAAGTAACAAATGCATGGATTAATTTTTTGGCATCATTTCGAGACAGGAAGTGCCTGATTTTTGCAATGTTGCGTAGGTGAAAAAGGCAGTCCTAGAAGTTTGCTTCATGTGGGAGTTGAAGGATACATCCTGATCAAAGATAACTCCGAGGTTCGTCACAGAGGTGCTGGAGGCCTAGAGTTATTTTATCTGCTGATAGTGTGTCTCGTAGGTGTTCAGGGGCAAGGACAATAACTTCAGTTTTGTTAGAGTTTAACATCAGAAAGTTGCAGGTCATCCAGGTTTTTATGTCCTTAAGGCATGCTTGAAGTTTAAGTAACTGATCAGTTTCATCCGGCTTAATCGATAGATATAATTGGGTATTATCCGCATAACAATGAAACTTTAGTGTTTCCTAATAATATCGCCCAAAGGAAGCATACATAATATAAATAGAATTGGACCAAGGACAGAACCTTGCGGAACTGCGTGACTAACTTTGGTGTGCTCGGTTGATTCATCGGTAACATGTACAAACTGAGATCGGTCTGATAGATAGGATTTAAACCAGCTTGATGCGGTTCCTTTAATGCCAATCAAATGTTCCAATCTCTGTAATAGGATGTGATGGTCAATGGTGTCGAATGCAGCACTAAGATCTAACAAGACAAGTCCATTGTCTGATGCAATTAAAAGGTAATTTGTAATCTTCACCAGTGCTGTTTCCATGCTATGATGTAGTCTAAATCCTGACTGAAAATCCTGAAATATACTATTGCTATTTAGAAAGTCACATAACTGATTAGCAACAGTTTTTTCAAGGATCTTAGACATGAAGGGAAGGTTAGATATAGATATAACTGTTAACCCCTGGCTCAAGAGCAGGCTTTTAAGGAGAGGTTTAATAACAGCTACTTTAAAAGACTGTGGTATATTGCCTGTCAGTAAAGACAAATTGATCATATCTACTAAAGACGTGCTAACTAGTAGTAAAACATCTTTAAGCAGCTTAGTTGGAATTGGGTCTAAGAGACAGGGTGATGGCTTAAATGAAGAAATTGTCCATGTTAGTTGAATAAGGTTGACAGGAGAGAAGCAGTCAAAGTACACCTCAGGTTTCACAGCTCCCTCCAAAGCCTCTATGCTTGAGGATCGATTGGCACCAGCTGAGGGCAGGACGTGATTAATTTTCTCTCTAATAGTCAAGATTTTATCATTAAAGAAGCTCATGAAGTCGTTACTACTGAGGGCCAAAGGAATACATGACTCAATGGAGCTGTGGCTCTCTGTCAGCCTGGCTACAGAGCTGAAAAGGAACCTTGGGTTGTTCTTATTTTCCTCTATTAATGATGAGTAGTAGGCTGCTCTGGTATTATGGAGGGCCTTCTTATACATTTTAAGACTATCTAAACGAGATTCTCCCAGATTGTTGGAACGCCATTTCATTTCAATTTTTGCAAGGATTGCTTTAATTTGCAGGTTTCTGCGTTATACCGTCTCCAGAAGGCTCAACGATGTACCCAGCATCCCAGGCACACCCCCCTCCATATCCCTAATGGGCTCTGCATGCCAGGGGCGTCCGTCTCACTGAGTCAGGCCTAACCCGACCGCATACCATCAGTCTCTACCTTGCTGCCCAGTTGGGGTCTTTACGCTTGATCCAGAGCCAGTTTCGCTTTTTTCGGCAGCACTTGAAATGGACCTAATGGCCTGTTGGAAAGAACGACCCTTCACCCCTATTTTTTTTAGTAAACTAGTAGTAGACGTGGCAACAAATCCCCTGCATCCCACGTCTACTGGGAAGATGCTGGTCTTCCAGCCGTTCTGAGATCCTTCAGCTGCCAGGTCAGAATATTTGTTCTTTTTCCTCTCATAAGCCTCTTCAACCCCATCTTCCCATGGTACTGTTAATTCTACAACATATGCCAGCTTTGCTGTTGGAGACCACAGGACCATGTCTGGCCGGAGCGTTGTAGCCACTGTTTCTGGGGGGAACACAAGCTTTTTATCAAGGTCCATTTCCAATTTCCAATCCCGCGCTGATATTCTGCCGATGTTTGTGGGAGTTTGTTTGTGGTGGTTCGCTTCTGTTCCAATATTGATGCCAGCTCTCTGAGTACTTGGTTATGCCGCCAAGTACAGCGCCCTTGATAGAATGTGCCTTAAGGATGCAGGTACCTGATACAGGGAACAGGTGGGATCTTCTCCATACCACTCTTTTAGATTTTGAGGGGAGGGTAGCAGATCATAAGTGGCTCTGATTACAAAACTCAACCTTCCATCTGCCAGATGTCCCGCCAGCTGAGCTTTTTCTTCTCCAGAACCTCCCAGTTGGTCCATCTCCCCTGCTTGGCCATTGAGACAGCTTTGGCATGTCGCTCTTCCTCCTCCTGTCTCCTGACTTCTTCTACCACTAGCTGTCTCTTCTGTGCTGATGTTGCTTTATTCCACAGAGGAGTTTGTGGGATGAATCCAAATCCTGCCCTCCCATGCTGTATTTGTCCAATCACGTCTCTAAGGTTGTTACCAGCACGCCAGGCTCAACCCTCTCTCAGCCACAGCGCACTCACTCACCAGAATACTAATCACACACACCTGCACATCATTCACATAGCAATCACCACCCAGTATTTAAACACCCTGCACCCTGTGGCTCATTGTCCAGTCTCATTGCAGATAGCGCAAGCTTATGCTTCCCGCACGGACGCCTCAAGATCCTTATCTACTGTCTCATGCTACCCCTGCTCCAGAAAGTACGTCTCCTTGCCTTCCCGACTCCTCGTCTCCTGAGTTCCACGTCGACCGTCCCTGGCTTTGGACCCCTGCGCCGAGTACGGCATCCCTCCCGTACTCGGCTAACTTCCCCTTCCTGGCTAACCTGCTCATACTCCAGCCCTGCTCATTCTGTGTGTTCAAAATAAAGACTAAATTATTCACCACTCGCCTTGTCTAGCCTGTGTGTGACAAAGGTGAGGTGCTCCGACTTTAATTTAGTAAACAGTATTGCTACAGCCCTACAACGCTGCTGCTGTTACTTTTCCTGCTAATAGGTGGCACATTCTGGGCAGTAACTGCAGGTTTGAAACTGTAGGTGGATGATCTTGGCTGAGACCGTGCATAATTATTCAGCTTCTGTTCTTCGGCTAATATGACCTGACCTTTGACCTCCCTATGGAGGGGAAAAGAGACAAGTCAGTGTCTTAGTGAGGACCAATAGAGAATCATTATCTCAATATGTACTTGTGAGTGAAAATGTCCGTTAGAATTATAATTTAAATGTGACATCATTGTTGTATATTATGTATTGTATTTTCCGTAAACGTTGTTCTTAATGGAATACACACATACACACATATTCCCCCACACAGTCATGAACTCATATGAAATCTCTCTCTCATGTTAACAAACCCTCTGCATCCCACTGACAGTCCTAACAGGATTAGAAAATGGTTTTGCTCTTGGTAATGAAATGCACATAGTGGCAGCTTGTGTTGCCCAGGGCAGCTTCAAACATGTCAACAAGGATGTTTTGGAGTAGTTTCTTTCTCTGTAAGTAGGTTAGGTCCACTGTTCCCACACCATTACTGTGAGCGCACAGGATGAGGAGGAAAGCCTTGCAAATGAGATGCTTGCTCCAAACAAATTACATTTGTTAAACATTAATACTTTTGATTACTAAAGCCCAAATTTCAAGAATTTGAAATGTAAGTTTCTTCTTAACTGACTTAAATATTTTACCAACAGCATGAGGAAACAATATGAGGTGAAAAATGTCCCCCTTTTTGTCTTTTGTCAGATATAAATCAGCTAATCAATATTAATTCCATTAATAACTAATAGAACTCCAGTGCCTCAATTTGCAGTAATAGTTTTTTAAATTCTATTTAAAGGAAAGAAAAATAGTTTCTCACTTCCCCCTTAGACATGGAAATTTTTGGTTATCTGAATGTCTGCTCCTGAACATACTGCCAACAACTTTTAAGGGGACTATTGCTTCTGTAGAAAGCTATTTACACAGTGAGCTCTGTGGATTATCCAAAGTAATCAGGACTTTTGTTTTTTTCTGAATATACACTTAGCTGTTCATTTTTATGTGTTTTCTATTGCTGTCAGCACCACAAATGGAGTTCCATTCAACTCTCTTGTATTGGGGTGGAAGCAGAAATCTCAGAGACAGGTATTTAAAAACACCTGGACAAATGAAACCCAAACTACTGTGAGTGTGAGATACATGTGTTTTTTTAATATGGGTGAACCAGGGTCGGACTGGGATAATAAACAAGGTATCCTGTAACTGTTTAGTTGAAATATTTTTGCTGTTTATGCCAGTAAAATATATTTCACAAAAAAACTGTTTAAAAACATCAAAAATAGTTAAATGGGTTAAAAAGGTTTCAAGGGTTAGTCAATTCCACTTCAATAATTAAAACTAATATATCATGTTTGAGCACTTTTGGAGTGTTTGTTGTGCACCTGGAAATTCCTCAGAGCTCTGACTGGACTTGTGGACTGAAGCTCTGGTAGCTCTGAGGTACTTCCACCTGACAGAAAAGAGTATAGAGCCCTTTATTTTCTATATTACCTCCATACATATACATCTCCTGCTTTCATACAGAGCATGATTAAGTCTTATTTTGTATCGCTTGTGCCCATTAGGGCCTATCCCAGTGACTCTGGGCCTTAGGCGGACAGTGGCCAACTCGTCGCTGACACATAAACAGACAACCATTCACTCTCTCATTCGTTCACTAGGGGCAATTTTGGACAGTGGGAGGAACCCGGAGAACCTGCGGACCCAGAGAGATCGTGTTATGTTGGTTTGGTCTGGGATTCAAACCCACGATCTCCTAATTGGGGCAGCACGATTAAGTGTTGATGCCATATACAATTTAGTAGAGGGTAGAGATGTGCTAGGTTTTTTTAACACTAACCATTACTCGTGAACATAGCTATAATTTTGCAGAATTTAGCTGCACTTTCCTGCAGAGCATTTCTCTTTTTAATAAACAAGAACAATGTTACGTATTGGAAATGAAAGTAGTAAGAATACCACTCCCAGCCAGATGTTGAATCTGCTCCCTGTTGGCCTGTCATATGACCTGGTCCTGAGGATTTATAGAGGAAGATTAATTAAAGGAAATGAAATTAAACTGATTATGAGTTGAGAAAGAGGGCCTTCCTGTGCTGATTGAAAGCACAGTGCTTTAATTTGTTTCCACTTCCTCTCTGAAGTCAGGGGCCAGGGGTCAAAGGTGACAGAAAAGTTAATATGGCTGGTAATAAGACAGAAGCAGACAGCAGCACAGAGGAGACATTGTTCCTTCACACGGACAACATGAAGGTCAGTCAATGAGAAATTAAGCAGAAATAGCTCTTTGTCTTCATGGACAGGGTGGGTAGTCATCTCTTTTTAGCTCAAGACTCCAAGTATTCCAGTTTACTGTAATACATTAAAATTCCCTAAGAATAACCAAAAATCTGTACCAATATTTTCACCAATCACTAATATTCCAGAATTTTGTGTTTTGATGATGTGAAAGAGAGTGCCGTCGAACACGTTGCTCAAAAAATTCCCCCTTTTAAAACCAAAATCTGTGTCAATATTGTCACAATCAAGTACTCCCTTCGCTAATACTGATCTCAGTCTTTTTAAGACAATTGCCAGCATTTTTCAACCTGTGTCTTATTCTCATATTTGTGTCCATTCTGACTATGGGTCATGCTAACTTTGCACTCACCACCTTTGTTTAACAAATTTGAGAAAGACAATGTATATCGGAGTAAGCAATGTGACATAAATGAGCCTATGGGCTTGTTTAAGACAGTCAGCTCACATCTGCTCTTACACTTTACACAGCATAATCTTCTCTAAGAAAAACTAAGTAACACACATCTAATAAAGCCCTCACCACTGCCAAACTTCTGCTCACCACGACCCAGTTTTCTATCATAGTGGATGACACAATGTAAACACATCAACTGCATGGATCAAGGATAAGAAACTGTTCGAAAAAATACAAAATCATTCTTCAGTATTACAATTAGGACTCCTCGTTGAGGGCTAGTGAAAGGTTAGGTATTATTTGATGGTTAACAATGCACCCATACAATTAAATGTCTTCATTTCTTCACAGGTATGCTGAAACAAATGTGTGTTTGTAGCAGTGGATTTCTAAGACGATATGTGAGTGGGGGGTTGAGGTCTTGAGGCTATCCCTGACCTTTGAACTCCCTTCCGTTCCTCCAGTGCCCCTTGTCCCTTCCTCTGAGGCTGTTTGATGTCTGAGAGCCACTGACAAGGATCTCCACGCACCTGATGACTTAAAATGAGAAAAGAACAGAGAAACAGAGCGTCAGTGTCACTCGGCCTCCACTCATTATCTGCTAGATTTCATCTGTGACACAACACACTCCCATCAAAATTGCCTTCCTTTAATTGGTAGGGAACATTCTAGTAAACACGTGTTGGACATCAAGGAAATAATGTTTTGCTGTTTTTCTTTTTCCCACAGACAAAGCAACATAGGTAGGCAGAGGGGGGAGAAAGCAAGTTTTCTTCTCTCTGCTCAGGGTGTACGCCGGCCGGGGACAAAATGGGTGTCAGACCTCACACACAATCCCCCTCCCCTATTGCTCTCAGGAAAAAGGGCTGTCAGAAACAAAGCATGAAGGTGTGAGGGCTGGGGCATACATACTGAGGGATTAGAAAGGGGAAAAGTCTAGGTTGTGGGGGGGGGGTGAGCGTGTGTGTGTGTGTGTGTGTGTGTTTGTGTGTGTGTGTGGGTGTCACGGGACCCTGAGGTTAGCTCATTAAGAGGAGGCTGTAAATTGAATGTGGCGAAGCAGCCAACGTGACTTAAGAGTTACAAATAACTACAACACGCTCCAGTCAACCTGACAGACTGCTGCTCCCTGATGCATGCACACACAGACAGATAATTAGACTTGCACGCATGAGATTTGTGCTTAAATGACATCTTCACACAATTTTCCAACACGTTACAATGTAAAGTGTGGGTATGTGTGTGTGTTTGCGTAGCAACATGTAGACATGCCTGCTATCACTGTCACTTTTCTACTTCACAGTGTGTGTTTGTGCATTGATGTCTCGACTTTTCCCCCGTCAGAGGGTTTCTAAGTTTGCCATTTCCCTGGCTTACCATGGGTGTATGTGCGAGTGTGTTAATGCCTCAGTGTGTGTACCAAGGAGCCAAGTGAGCATGGCAGCCACCTCAGTGGAGGTGGCTTTCCTGCAAATGCAGCTGGTGTTAAGTGTAGCTGTCTTTGTGTGTCTAGTAGTATAGTTGTTTGTGTTCTTCTAGTTATTCTCTGTCTGTGTGTAGTTAGTAGTTAAATTAACATTTATAAAACATTGGTTATGGTGTGTTTTTGTGTGTGAAATATTCTGGTCACTGTCCCGAGACAAGAACTCTGTAGCAACTTCAGATCAAAACTAAATGGATCATTAATGAATTCCTCCTTCTACAGGAAATAAATCAATTTACTGAGTTTGAATATTGTAATTCAAAATGATCATTGATGTTATTCTGATAGCCGGAAGTGAGTGTAAACCCGCTCTTTCCTCTCACCAAATTAAGATAATTCAATATGATCAGTTTAATGGATTTTAGTCTTTAATTCGCTACGCATGTTTGTTTTTTTACCTCAAATTACAGTAAGCTTTTTTGTAATTTGGAAAAGGTCTGGTTGTTAATGTATAGTATGTGTTGGCTTCCATTTGAAAGTTGGACAGTCCTTGTTTAACTTGCACTCCTAGCCCCGTTTCACAAGGTGATGCAGAGTGACACCCTTTATATCACTGTATGAAACCACTGAGTGATCAAAACCTACAGAGGACTGTGGGAAAACATCAAGAAAAATAAATAACACTGTGTCCATTCCTTTATTGCGCTTTATTAGACAACGTTACTATTTTTCTGATATGATACAGTATCATTTCCCTGTGGGTGTTCACAATTGGCTGACAATGCCCCCGAAGGATGTGTAACGTAAACTTTTCCCGTGTGTGTCGGTTTACATAGACATCATCGATGACATCTGCATACAGCCCAAAAGATATGCATATCATATGCATGTACTGTATCCCTGACCTCACATAAACATGTCAGCATACACTAACATTGCATAAACAAAACCATGTCTGTGTTCGTTTGGGAGTACATCAGATACTTAGCTAACCATTGTTGCAGTATACAATCTCATTGTATTCATGTTGTTTTCACCTCTAATCCAAACAGACATGGTTTTGTTTACACTACACTGCCTCTGTGTATGCGGGGATCTTATTTCTTTTTATGTAAGTTACCCATATGAAGTTAGATAGCCTGTGTATACGGAGGGTTTTTTAAGAATCAGAATAATACATATTTTTTTCTTCATTAGGTTTTCACATAACCTACAGGGTTTTTGTCTTTGTAATATGTTGTTAAAATGTACAGACAGAGAAAAATAGGTTACCACAAAAGAGTCAATAAGTCAGTAAATTCAGAATATTTCATGAATAAAAATGAAAGCTACAATAAAAATGATATGTTAACTGGCATGTTAACATAACTTTTATTGAATTGTTATAGCCACACAGCCACACAGAGAAGATCAAGAAGATATAGAAGAACAGAGAGGTCTAAGAGGATGATGGCTTAAAGGATACCAAAATATCTAACGATAATTAATGAAGCTGAAAGAGGCACCAAAATGATATACCAAAAGATGAAGTAGAGTGATTGCATCAGGCATAATCAACATTTATATTAAATGATAGAATTCAAATTGCATTAATTCACCTTGGGACACCACCTTAAAGAAGGGAAAACCATAGCCAATTAATTAATTTAGTCTCATAAAATACACTAAACTACAAATGTGGAACTCTGATTAAAAATTAAATTAATAATTACAACCAAAATTACCATCAATAGCTAGTAAAGGTTGAAGGGTTTTGGAGTTCTGAATAGTGGGTTGGCAGGCTACAAGAAAGGGTGTATGCTTGTTCTGCCTCGTATGTTCTGCATGCATGAGCGCGAACACAGGTATTCACAAATAAAGAAGGTATGTAAAGCGGGAGCTTTGAGTTTCCACTCCACATGTGTGGCTATGTTTAAGGAAGATTTGAAGTATAAGTGTGACAAATTTGTGTAGGATTGCCAGGTTAGAACAAAGGAAATTTAGTTTGCAAGCGAGACATAGTAGTTTATGGATGTAACAAGTTCTATGAGTATGTGCGTGAAGCAGAAGCATCACTAACATCAACTTAGCCCCCGCAGTCATGTCCGTCGCAGGATCAGTACCTTGACAGCTGTTTATAGTTTGTAGTGAGCCCCAACAGTTTAAAATTTACTCAGTACAAATAATTCCATAATCAGTGTGCAGTGTTCTAAAGTAGACTGTTAAATTTCATTCAAAGGAAAGTAGCTAAAGCCTAGCCTAAAAGTCACTAAATGTTGCTAGATGACGTCATGCATACATTTGCATATTCGTGACGTCATCGCGTCGTACTAGACTGCTTACTTTCTTGCGTTTTGCCTGCCTAATGTGCTTTCTCAATGAATTCGTGCTCACATAGCCTACTCTACTGTATTTTAATATGATATAGCTGACTGTCCCAATAAACTGTTCTAATTTCTCATCTCAATATAAGTGATAGGCACACAAGAAGAATGGAAATCAAAACGGTCAAACTACATTCTTTAAATTTAAAACTAAAGACAAGCAGATAACCGTTTGGTCCGTGGCAACACTGTGTGCTCATTTGTAGCCCGCTCATTCACGTCTGTGTTGCCAACTCAACTCCTTAGTACAGTAGCTATTGGCTTTCCTAAAAGTCAATGACACCATCGCCTCACTTGCATATTGACCATGTACATTGTGTAAATAATTGTGATGGACGTTTGGATGTGGAGGGGTGAACAACTCCTGCTCTGACTGCAGCTGGGAGGGGCTGCTGTGCGAGGACTGGGACACCTGTGAGTGCTTTGGGATGGGGGTGGGGCCCACGGCAGCACCCACTGCTCGTTGACACGAGTAAGAACGATATGTGCTTTCACTTCAGAGAGTCTCCAAAAGTCAAAAACTAAAGAAAAAGTCGTCAGATTTGTCGCTAGTCGCTTTTTTGAAAATGTGTTGCTAGAGGGGTCTGAATACTCGCTAAATATAGCGACAAAGGCACTAAGTTGGCAACACTGATAGTGGGTTTGAAATCATAATGACTTTTTTGCTCACCAGCCACTGTGGCCTTTGGATTTCCACACAGTCAGAGAAAATAAAAGTGTGTGTCATGCTCGTAGTTCAGTTATAAAATCCCAGCGCACCCGGAGCGTCTGCTGACAGCGTGGCCCTGCCACACGCCGTCTGGAGTCATGCTGCCCTTCTATCACAGTTAGTTTTGTGATTTGTTGTCATTTTGAGACTTGGTTTTCTTACTTTTAGGAGTCAGCCCTAGAATGCCACCCGCCAAAGTGGCTGGTAAGATAGACTGTGTTACACGCCACTGCTGAATTCTACCCACATTTGGCGCGTGGGTGGGTGATGATGTCAAGCCCTGGTGATGAACAATTTAACCATTCCACAGAAAACTGATGCCCTCTCCTAAACAGACTGCCTCTGACTCATACACAAGCTCTGTGAGAATTCAATGATAAACTTCCCCCAAACATCCTGAGGTCATAAAATGACCCCTGCCTCAGAGAGGACACCAATAAAAGTTAAGTGACAGTGAGCCAATTTATGACCGTCACTAATCCCCCCTCAGGATGATATCTGGACTTCATCAATAAAGGGAGCAATGCTCAAATAAACTAATTTTGCAATTGAGTGTCAAATGTACATTTATTGATATACCATAAGAAGAATGTAAAGAAAAGAGATTGTTGAATGTCAATTTGCAACAAACAATTGATTCTTTAGGAAGAAATTAGTACAGGAAAATAATTATGACAGAACAGATGTAGGGTGGGAGTGAAGTGTTGTGCCGATGAGATAACATCGCCTCCCTTCTGGACAGAAGACAACTAAAACAGAGAAATCCCAAACAGGTGGGGTCTTCTCTTTTCCCCATGGGCCTTCTGCTGCTCTTCAGTACTTTGCAGACCCTTACTCTTCAGACCCTGGCGGGTCCAAGAGAATCTACTGGATCCAGGGCATCACAGAATGTGCAGAAGGCCGACATCTAGCATTGTAACATTGTAATAAGTAAGAACTGAACGAACTGTGAGTTTATTAAGCTCTGAAAGCCAGCTACAGAACAATCAGCCAAGATGGGTATACAAGATGTAATCCTCCTTCCGAGAGAGATTGATTCAAGCCGAGTGGCACCACAGGACCAACAATGCCCAAAGAAGCCCAAGCTCTTGGGAGCAATCTCTGGTTGAACTGCGCATGGGACTCATCGCATCCAACCAAGCTACACGACCGCACCATGCTCCTCCCTTCCAGCACAACTTGTCCCCTGGCTATCTGAACCACACGGTGAAACATTACTTTTCCTGTGTTATGTTTGGGTTTATGCTAATAGCTTGCTAACAAGTAATTTAGTGTGAGGTCAGGAATAGAATCTCCTTTCATTGTAATTATAATATGGAATTGTAAAATATTTCACAAGTGCTTCACAAAACTTCTCTTGGTTGCTGAACGGTGCACTTATCTGATTACACACTGTTCCTCTATCATTTATCAGTAGTCCATCGCTGTATTCATAACATTCATAGCTGCATTTATCCATTCATATGTTGGTAGTTATTAGTTGTGTGTGTCTAGTTGTTTGTGTCTTGTTAGTTGTCTGTGTAATAAATGTGTTACGATTTATTTGTGTGCATTATCTCTTGACTGATGGAGAATGGTGGAGAATGTTAACTAAATTGCTGCTGCTTCATATTCACTACATGTTGATACAGAAAACAGGCATAAAACAAAAAGGGGGGAGGCTGTTTTCGCTTCCCTTACAGAGAAAACAGCTCAGCTTTGTTATGTTTGCAGTGACCACTATGAAACTACAGAAACATCAACAAGTGTCACTACATTTAAAAGTCTTTCTTTCACATTGAGAAGATGTCCATGAGAGGCTGACAACTGATCTCTGGTCTCTGTGGTCCCACATGATTCACATGGGTTAACCTTACCTGCCAACATTTAGGTTTGAAAATACAGGAGTTTTTTCTGGCGGCGGCGGGCGGGACATGACATTTATTACATAGCCATGTTTTTACAGATTACAGTCTACAGCTGAAAGAGGTCCAATGTAGAAGTCTCAGCGGAAATGTATCACTTTGACATTTAAAAGAATTCCCTGATGTACTTGACCTGTTCTAGAAAATCTCTGAATGTCACCATTTATTTGAAATGGATTTGGAAGGCAAAATGACAGGATTAGGAGGGGACAGTTTGGCAATGACAAAGACTGGGTGGAATTGGGATCTGGTCCTTTATGATGGTTAAGTATGTTTCAGTCATATCAATCTGCAAGAGCTGGTAATCCTCATCCAGAGGGCACAGCACAATGTGGTAGAGGTTGTACATATGCAGCCCTTACTTTACCCTTAGCCAGACAGTCACTGTCACACTGCAGAACCCTGATGGTCAGAGCACTGCGGGAGATAATGGCCCTCATGTACTTATTGCAGAAACCAGGACAAGTTCAAGTGTGAAGCTGATAGTGATAGTTGTCACATTTCCAGCACAGCCATGGAGGCTGATTTTCATATCAATTTGAAGAAAGCGGTCTCCCTGCCCTCCCAGTACTCTTCACTCATACCAATGTTGCCAGTGGCTTGAGTACCACGCTGAATCTGATTCTGATAATGTCCTCAGACTCTAAAAATGCTCTATATGAAAGGAAATTATGGCAACATGATAGTATATGTTTGGAGGAATTAAATGGTCTGAATTTAATTACTGTTGGCTATGATGTACCTCAGTGTGTGATTAAAAACTGGGAGATTTAATAAATGAAGTCCATCAGCTTGTTTTACCACTCAGTTTGTCTGTAACATGCAGCAAGCTGCTTTGAAGAATGCCCACGCTCAGAGAAAAACGATCCATCTGTCACAGTCAAGAGGAAACCAATGGATCACTACCTGATTTTGTGTGTGGGTAATGAAGAGACGCGATTCAAGTTAATGACAAGAGATTTAATATCGGGCTGGATATGTAGCCATCAAGCTCAAAAAAGAACTCCAGCACAGAGCAGAGAAGGAACAGAGAAACAGAAATATATAATATAAACATCACAGGTTCGACAGGTGTGGAGCAGGGGCAGCAAACACTCCTGATTCCGCTAACAGACTGTGAGGGAGGAAAAACAAAACACATGAGCAATTCGCTTTCCAGCCAACTACTTTCCTACTGTTTCAAGTCACAATCCCCGTCACTTTTTACATCTTGGTAGTTTTTACCTGTTTTTTTCTGTCATCAGACGGCTGAGCAAACAGCTGGGCTCGCTAATTCGTGGACGATAAACACTGAAGGAATCCTGACCTAAAAACAAGCTCAGCACCTAAACAAGCTAAGCGAACATTGGCGAAAGCTCACCTCGCAGCTCCTCCTCACGTCCTGGAGAGTGTCGGAGAAACACTGATTTAATTAATTACCGGGTCGCACTGATTTGTTCCCGGTGATCTGGCCTAGATTTTGGCGGTCCGGATACTGATGCGTCACCAGCGAACTGTTTTTTCAGCACCAATGGGGACAATGACAGCTAGCTAGCTAACATTAATTCGATAGCTAGGTAACATTTAGCCCATCCAGTTGTGCCTTAGCTACTTTATTAAATGTCACAGAATTAACAAAATAGCTATTTTATGTGAATTTGTTGAATTATCTTGAGTAACTGGGTCATGATTTCTGGAAAGAGACATTACTGTTTAGTTTTTCAAATGTATTTTTTGGCACTTTGGGCACCACAAGCCAAATTCTTTATAGTGTGAAACCCATTATATTATATATGCAGACATTTCTATGGCCGATATCTCCAAAACTCTTCACACCAAAAAATTCTAGATGGATAAATGCCACTAGAGGTAAGAGGAGAAATATGTATTTTTGATTTTGGGATGAACTGTCCCTTTAAATTGTACAGATGGTAGAAATTATTATATTGACAGGAATGTGATTCTCATTATTTACAGTATATGTTGTGTTCTGATACAATATGAAGCGAAGTTGAGTAGGGTATTGCGAATTAAGGCAAAACAGTTTTTGCTTGGATTCTCAGGATATATGATGGAGGAGAAGCTGCTTATCTTATCACTAATGTAAGAGACAGGAAGAGAAGAGGGGCTAGCAGAAAATGTGTGAAAAAAACAGAGTTCCTGGTAAGTTTTCAATGTGTTTGATGATCATCAGTCTGAGCATGAGTATGAGCCATCACACACATTTACAGGCACACTTCACTCCCACACACAGTTAGAGCATGTTGTTACAGCAACAGTGCTGTCAGTCTGGGAACACTTCCATTGGCTGTTTGTGGCCACTAAACACAGACCACAAAACCACTCCAGCATTCACATTTGCCTGAATAAAGCGAGACCAAACTTTAACTTACTGTTGGGCCTGAAAACTCCATTAAAGTTTGAAGGGGCGGTACACCACCAACATGGTCATCTGATAGCCAGAGAGAGCCCTTGTTACATCTCATGGCGGATTAGCAAAGTTTTGCCTCAACAAGTCCCCAAAGAAAGTCATTGGTAAGCAACAGACAAATCAAAATGTGCACTGGAAAATGAGTCATCCTGGAATACACTTTGTAAAAACTGCATTGATAAATTAAGCAAAGGATTAAGTTTTTTATTCCCTCTTCAACTAAATTCTTTGATTTTGTTATAGCTCCTAGTGATGCCCCCAAAATCCCCAAATTTCCAGAGGAACTCAATTTTTTGTCGTAAATGTGCTTCCAATGACTGTAAAAGCACCACCGAACTCCGTCTTTCCAGACATATAGAGTCTGACAGTAGCTGCTCAAGACTAATACTACTTCTATGTTGCTGTTCATGCTACACTGAGCAGTGGTCCATCAGTCTCCCCCATGTCCCCTGACCCTCCGGTCAAACACCACATAGCCACAAGGCCACACCTCTTAGAGTCGTTGCATTTTTTTAAATATTCTGGGATGGAGGGTTCAAGCCAAGGAGTGTATTTACCCTTTAATGTTAGTGTTCAGCCTGCTGGAAGGACATTATGAGATTTGAGGTTCTATGATAAAATGTGGAACAGAGAAAAATGATTCTTAATATTTTCAAGTTAATTTTTATTTCTAAATGCATTTTCTTTCCATTTAAAAAAACACATTTTATATATACACCAAAGGGTTAAAAAAAAATTAACTGACACACCATCACTTTTTGTTCAGACATGTAGTGAATTTTATGGGCCACACAATTGCATTTAAAGTAAATGCAAGCAGAGACAAATTTGCTCAGGCGGATTGAAGCAGAGGTGCACTCAAATAAAAAAAAAAGTCAACTTTAGCAAAACAGTTGTGCTTGTGAGATGCTGTATGAGTTAAATTCATTGGCATAAAGAGACAAGAGATTAGGAGTGAGATTGGAGGAAAATAACTGAAATACATAAAGTTCCTGGTGAGTTCTGAGAGTTTGAGCTGTATGTCGCTACCTGGCAATAGCTAATGTCTGTAAAGTTGGTCCATTGGTGGTTTGGGGTGAACAAATACAGTCTGCAAAAAGTTGCAAGAATGACAAAAAGTGAAAATTTGTTCTTTGCTCTGTCTGAACACACCAAAACATACATAACTCAGTCAAACTGGATTAAAAAGATGTCACATACAACTAGGATTAGCAGCAGTGTTAGCACTAACATCCATAAATCCCTTTAAAAATACACAAATCTTATCTTTTTTTCGGTATTAAAGTAATTCAGGTGTTGTCTGTACATCCATGGTTAAGTGCAAACAGGAACTGTAAGTAGCTAATGTAGCATGACTTTCATGGTGCAAATTCACCAAAATGCAAAGTAGTAGGTAAAAAAACAAAATTCACATCCATTCCACAGCTAACTGTGGCAGTTCCTGTTTACTTCACCCAAAGTATGATTGGCACCCTAGTGGAAAAACATATTCATCCCAAAAGGAAATAGGAAAAATAATGACAATGGGAATTGTTTTTTACATTATCAATACATTATTTTGAAAATATGTCGTCAGCGGTCATTGCCCCCGCCCCCCAATAAGGAGATTGTGGGATCGAATCCCGGACAAGACCATGATCTCCCTGGGTGGAGTCTGCATGTCCTCCCCGTGTCACCATGGGTTTACTCAGGATATTCATTCAACATGGGTCAACATGTATTTTAATTAATCTGCTGAATTCCCTGTTTTTCTAGTGGATTGATTTATTGAGGCCTTTCCTTTATCCTTTGTAAGTTTAATATGAATTAATTAACAATATTCAGGGTTCTCTTCAAGTAACTGAGCAGTAGTTTTCCTGTCAGTAGAGGAGCAAGAAGGACACGAGTCACTCTACACCTAACCCCCCCCCCACATACATACATATGCACATTCCATACACACACACGCCTTTGTAGTTTAGCCCAAGGTGGTGGTGTGTATCTATTACCAGGCTGTGAGGGTAATCTGATTTGAGAATTTGAGAGCCAAAGCTCTCCCAGTCCCCAGATGTGCTGCATGGGGCTAACAGTGGGGGAAAAAAAGGGAGGCAGCCAGCTTGCTGGCTGGCCAGCTGGGCTGCTGAGGGACTACTGGGCCAAGGGGCCAAGTTCATGAAAGATTCATTAATGTAGCTTTCTTTCTCTCTCATTGGACTTGTAATATGGTTGCTGCTCCCTCTGGGTTTGTATCTGTAATTTGACTCACATCCTTTCTCTTTCTGTGTGTGTGGTGGACTGATGTGCATAAGTGTGCGCGTGTGTGTGCAGTTGAACTTGTGTGTGTCTGCATTATTCACCTCCTCTGTCTTCTCCTTGTGTTGAAATCTGTACCTTTTTATGTTTAAGTCTTTTTGTATGTTGATGCAGGTGGCTCAGCGATCCATTGCCATGCTTTTGTCATTCTAATTAGCAATGAGCTCTAATTACAATTCAGGTAGGCAGCAACAAATAGCACAGCAGACAATGCGAGGTAACAATGTATAGGAGAGTGGATCATGTCTTCCGTGGAGTAGGAGAGGTTTTTTACAGTGTGAAACCCATAGATGAAACCCCTGGCAGTGCAGCTGGTGACAGCTTGTCAATGAAACAAATCGACACTGTTGGACTTCACTCTATATTTCATCGACATAAGCACATGCATATGGCTCTTAGTTTTAATTCCCTTAGTAACTATTATTTTAAAGTGAGGATGATGGATTATGTTATTACAAGAACTTTACATTAGATTAGTTTGTAGGTGAAGGCTGCGTTCCCTTGGCCATGGGAATTTATAAAGGCAAAGCCAGACAAACTCTATACCACTGTCTGGATTAATACATTCTTTTTGACTCCTCAAATTCTCTTTGGTAATAATGGTCACCTTAGATTGTAACACTAAGGATTACAACCTTGCATCCTATGTTTATATATAGGATGTATGGGTTGTGTATGGAGTGAATTTGTTATGTAGTGTAAAAGTGCTTTGAGGAAAACTAGAAAGGCGCTATACAAGTACAGTCCAAGTACAGTCCATTTACGTAGGAATCTATATTGTCAAACGGATATTCTGGTTTCATACTACATGGGTCTTATTTTGTAGTTTTCATTCCTATTAGTAAGAACAACACTGTACACACCAAGTTAATTTCTAAGAGGGCAAAGGGTTCAGTATATTTGAAATTAACACTTCAGATAAAAAGGCTGCCATCTTAGCCTCCTGGCAGCATCTTACTGGTTCCCTGATCTATCAACAAGAACTGTTTGTGTCTTTTGGGTGTCATTGTATTCTTGACATTATGAATCAAATGAGTATAAGGACACACACCTTCAGAGAGTCTCTCCTTGAAGGCATTCTTGGTGTTGCACTTGGCTGTACACCTGCAAAGTGGCAGGAGTTGTGTGAGGAATTATAGAAATAAGGGCGACAGAGAGGTTCAAACTCTGCCTACTTTCACACCTCCACACATCTGGCTAATTGTTGTATAAGTGTGCAACATTGTTGGATTGTCTGTTTTGTCTCCTGAAAAGAATTGTCAGAAAATCCAGAATGTGGTTATAGTTTTAAGCATACTGAGGACTGAGAAGCAGCACGAGCAGTCAGTTGAAATAAGCATAGTGGGCTGGAGCTTCTTTTACCCTCCATTTCATCTTGGCTCCACATAATGTATAGTCCCTCCAGCATGTTCTAGGTCTGCCCTGGGGGGGATTTCGCATTCTTTGAACAAAACTCTAAGAAGCTTGAACTTCTTCACTTATGGCAGCAGCTCACTCTGAACCCATTATTCCAGCAGAGTGCCATGAATCAGACCTGGAAGTGCTGACCCTTAACCTGACTGCTTCACATGCAACAGACTGGCCCAGGGTGTGCTGGAAGTCACTGCCTGGCAAGGCTGGTCAGGACTACATCTTGGGTGAAAAGCAGAAATACAATCGTGCGTTGACAAACCTGGACACTCCCCCCACCCCCACCCCCCTCGAGCTACACCTTGAGATTCTGTCATAAATGGAAGTGGTGACAATTGCAGACTTGTCAGTACATGACTTAGATAAAGGCTAATCTCTCACTTGCAGTAGCCTAGAGATCAGACAAGCAATGGAAAGTCATCTATTTGAATCACCAGACCAGCTGGGAAAATGCAGATGGGAAACCCTTAAGGTGTGTTCACACAGCACGCGAATCGCTTCATTCAATCGCGCGAGTGATTTACATGTTAAGTCAATGCAAAGACGCGAATTGACATTGACATTGACAATCGCGAATGGCGCGATTGGCGCGGCGCGAATTACGCGATTAGCGCGTTTAGCGCGGCGCGAATGACGCGAATTGAGCGTTTGACGGGTGAATCGCTCAACTCGTGAGTTGAAAAATCGAAACTTTGGCGGATATTCGAGCTGCGTTAACCAATCAGGAGCTTGCTCGAGTAGTGACGTGATTAGGAGCGAGGCAGAAATCCAAACAACAATGGAGGCTAAAATAATAGTTGCACGTACAGTAGGTGGCGGCGTGCACCTGAACAAGTTGGTTGGACCCATAATAAAAACCAGAGAGAGAGAAAGAGACAGAGGATAAGAAATTGTGTCTGTATGTGGATACTCAGAGCTGTACGATACGTCCTCGTATCATTATAGAAACAGGAAACCTTCGGACAAAAATGAGGGAGGACAATCTGGTAATTTGAAAAAAACGTTATTTACTCAATGGGACTGGCTCACCGCTAAGCCCCTCCCATGACGCGAATTCGCATCTGGTGTGTAGAAACGTCCACGCGAATGGAGCGGATTTCATGCGCGAATGAAGCGAGTAAACTCAAAATGTTCAAGCGTCCAACTTAACGCGAATAGCGCGATTTATTCGCGTCATTCGCGTGCTGTGTGAACACACCTTTATGGGTTGAGTATGCCTCAAACAAAAAAGTAGTCCCTACAAAGATTAATCTGACCATCTCTAAAGGCAAAAGTGTTTCTACCTGTTCTGAGTACACATGCTGGGAAGAAAGCTTGCCATGACAGAGAGGGATGAGACACGATGAATCACACAAATCATTGGTATAACATTTTTGAACAGCCTTTGCTCTGAAGCATAGAGTGTTTTCACTCAGTTGTTGCACAGGAGAAGTGAAGGAAGTAGTTATGTGAACATTGTCCTTTTCTGAAACATACAAAATTAGTCAGACCCAGTACCCCAATTCTGCCGTCTTAAAATGGTGGGGAAAGGGGGTTCAGATGCTGCATTTGAAGCATATTTAAGAATTTAAGGTGCCTTTCAAGCAAGGCACTTAACCCTCAAGATTATGGAGACTTAGGACTGTGGTACAACCACAACAAACGTGTGAATCAATGTGAAGCAGAGGGTTGCTTGGAAAAAGCATTAGAGTCAGTCAGGCCAATGATAAATGAAGCTTAAAAACACAGCCAAATGTCTTTCCATTTCTCTTCCTCCCTTCACCTGGCAGCTGTGCTGTCTGAATGGTAGTTGTGTTGGCTGACAGCGGGTCTTCTTTGCCACTGGTGTGTATTTTCTTGTCTGCACTTTGACATCGGTCAAGCAGCAATTGCAAGGGGTCAGTTCAGCCGGGCCAGGAGAAAACAGTCTGCTTTATTGACAGAGTCTGGCTGATTGGTCTTCAGGGAGAGAAGCTGTTACTGTGGCAATCAAGATAGCATGGCTGGGCAAGCGCTGTATTGTCAATTCTCCCGGGACCCAGCAATGTAGAGAATGCCTGAGTGGCATTAAGAGAACTGGGAGTTTGTAAGAGGGCTTTCAGTGCACTTGTGTCATCTCTTTCACTTAGGTTGTACAATGCAAAGTGCAATTGTAGGGACACAGTGGGCATGCACACAGTGGTAACATGAAACAGACGTATACCCCACAACTGAGGCACTGTAGAAAACAAAATTGTTATCATGGGGAATACATATTTAAACGGGTGTGGCAGGAGTTGGCGTTACTCATGATCCATTCCTTATAAAATATTTTCATAGCAGGAAAAAAAGGCAGGAACTCAAACAAATCCTTTCCACCCGTCATGGTTTTCGGTTTGTGTTCTATGATTTCCTGTTTTACTTTGGTATTGTCTCCCTCCCTCATGTGTCTTCTAGTTTTGCTTCCCTTCCTTGATTGACCTGTGTCTCGTTGGATCCCTTTCCAGAGTGTATTTAGTCTGTGTGTTTTCCCTGTCTCCTTGTCAGTTCGTACTTCATCATTGTTGTGTTGTTCTGTCTGCCTGTTCATTTTTGGATATTTTTGGATTTGTTACCCTGTTTGCCACCTGCAACCTGTTTGCTGCTTGTCTACCAGACATTAAAACATCTGCATTGAAGTCATCCGTCTGCCCCTTCAGTCTGCACTTGGGTCCTCTCCCTGTTTGCCTGTTTGCCATCACTGTCATACCACCCACATATGAGGATGCTGTGTTTCAAATAAAGTGGAAAAAATGTGGCTGAACAAAAAAAGAAACAAAAGAAAAGCTCCTTATTCTGTGTTTTTTAAAAGATAAAATTGAACTAAATCGTATATACCTACCTATTCCTGAAATTAGTTTTCCTCAGAATTGTATTGTATAAATGTAAAATCTATATTTTCTCTTTATGAAAACTAAATGTTTATCTTTGATCATGGCCACATTCTTACAAATGTTATGTAGAAGGTTAGTAGAGAGAATGACAGACGTTTGCAAAATACAGAGTACAAAAGTGTGTTACAAAACTACAAAGAAAGTATTCTATTATCTTAAAAGGTGCCAGAATCAGTTCTATATTCCATCACTTAATATTGTCTTATTTTTTTGCCATGATGACTCTATGAATGTAAACAACTGTTGGATGGATTGCCATGAGATTCAGTAAAAACAGTCCCTGGGGGATGAAGCCTAATGACTTTAGTGATCCCCTGACTTTCCATCTAGTGCCACCATGAGGTTGACTATATTTGTTTAGAAAGAATATCTCAAAAACTGATGGATGGATTGTCATGAAATTTGGTTCAAATGTTCATGCCACCCCTCAGGATAAATTGATTGTCGCCATGATTACTTTCAAGAGTTGTAAAATACTTCCTTAGTATTATAATCCAATGTGCAGTGTGTCAGAGGCCTTAAAACCCATGGTTCACACCCCCACCACCCTTTTTTCCCCAATGCAGCACTGTTTTTGGTCTGAGTGCCCAGCTTTTCTAGATGCTGTTTTAGAGGCTTTCCCTTTTGAGGCATATGAAAACAAGACATACACTATGATCAAATATCAAGTCATTAAAATCAACACAGGTTATGGACAAGTGGTGAAAGATTGAAATAAAAATGTGTAATAATTTAAACTGCAGAAGTGGAAATAACTGGAGCAGCCTTTTAAAAGGCCAGTCTCAGTGTCTGGTATTGGTTTGCCTAACACTTCTATCTGTCTCTCCCTCTTCTTTAATTGTCTAAATCTAATTGTATGACTTTTGAGAGCATACTGACTGTTGTGACGCACCCTGCACAGTTTTCAGAGTCACAAAGCAGATATTGCTGGAGACACAGCTCTGTAAAACTACCTCCCCAGCACCACTGTCAGCAGGGCCTTATAACACAAGTTGGTTTTGCAACTGATAGGCCCATTACATCTCAATACATCTGTCATTTCACAGCTGGGCCTGACGTCTCTCTGCCTGCTAGCACAATGGCAGCACAGAACAAAGCAGGGCCTTCTAGTTAAGCATTCTGTCACAAAAAAGTCACTTTACCCCTGTCATGTCTCATTTCTTTAATATAACACTCACTGGGGTCTTGTTTTTTTTCACTGATGCCATGTTCTGGTTAGATGTGATGAGAAAATGGCTCACTGGGAATTTTTGCTCACATAGGAAAGCTAGGAATAGAAAACACTGAGGGGCTGATTTACTGAGGGTTTGCAAACCTTTCATAAAAACTAACATGTCAGATAATGTTTGTACAACAATATGTGGCATGTTACTGAAGCTCTGACAGAACACTAGTGTTTTGGTTATTAGCAAAATATCAAAGATAATTATCAAAATTATTAACATGGATTAATAATTATGTGGCACCACCCTGGGATCAGGGACCAATAACCAAACGTGAAAAACCGCCTCAAAGGTGGCTGTCCACTTAGAATTGTTGATGTTTAAAGTACTATCTTACATTAATAATGACAGACAATGAAGGGTGAATCTGAGGACTGACCGTCAGAACCAGCTGTTATTACAACACATACACAAAATAACCACAGGCAACTGCTCTTTAAAGGTACAATAGTGTTTATTTAACCTCAGCACTGATTAAAAATCAATAACTGCAACCAACAACCACTATTGTCTAATCTAAACACAATAAGCATGTATGGTTCTGATTCTGATTCTAAACGCAATAAGCATGTATGGTGTTTGTGTTTGTATGCTTTTTGTTACCTTGTGTTGTCATAATTGCTTCCATTGTCTTCTTCATATGTAAGTCGCTTTGGACGTGTGTGTGGGACAACAGAGTCAGGGGGTGCGAGGAAGATGGCGGACTTGACCACGTGGGGGGGTCATCATAGGGTCCATATTTCCATTATGTAGCTTGGGGCCAGACCCATACATGCTTTAAAAGTGATCAGTAAAATCATAAAATAAATTCTAAAATGAACAGGGAGCCAATGGAGAGAAGTCAGGATTGGGCTGATGTTGTCTGTTACGAGTGAGAAGCCTAGCTGCTGCATTCTGAACTACTTAGAGGCGAGAGAGTCATTTTTAGTTAATGCCAGAAAGGAGGGAGTTACATTAGTCAAGTCTAGAGAAGATGAATGCGTGAATGACTTTTTCCAGGTCAAGTGTAACAGCATTGGTTTGATCAAACGTAGCAATGAAAAGAGGCGTGATGTTGGATGATTTGGCCAAGTCGAAGCATGTAGATGGAAAATAAAATTGGACCTAAAATTTAAGTCATAGAGGATGAATGGTTACCTATGGTTCTTTCTAAAAGGTAATAATAAAACTAAGTAAGTGCAGTGTCCTTGATGCCGACCCCGGTTTAAAGACGGTCTGTGTCAAAAGCTGCACTTAAGTCAAAGAATTTAAATTGCACTCTCTCCGTCAGCTGCTAAAAGGAGGTCATTGGTTACCTTAAGGAGGGCGGTTTTTGTACTATGTAAAGCTATAAAACCTGACTGAAACTTCTCAAAGATGTTATTACGGCATATAAAAGCTAAAACTTGGGTAGAAACCACTTTTTCTAAAAAAGTTTGGCCTGAAATTCTTAACAACTGAGGGATCAAGGTTAGGTTTCTTTAAAAGAGGATGCACCACAGCATGTTTAAAAGTAGATTGAAAAATTCCTTTTGCAAAGGAGCTATTAATAATCAATCAAACTAAACTAAACTACAGAACAAGGAGTGTGTCTGTGTGTGTGTATGTGTGTGAGATGGCTGCTTGGATGTAAAATGGCATCAAACAAAAGAAAGCTAATTCAAAATGGGGGGAGGCCATGTAGCAGCCACATTGCCAGACAAAGAAAGCAGTTTCATACAAACAGTGTAGTCATATCAACTCACCTGCGACTGTGCTCATTTACATCATTAGTGTGGCTACATTGCTAACATGTGGTGAAGCAGAATTCTGTGACCCCAACTATAATTTGCAGCAGGTTTACTAAATAACCATAATGTTGTACATTATACTCAGTAGTACTCAGAGCTGGATGATATAACGGATGGTTATATTGCTGAACAGGTTGAACTACTTTCTGATAGTTTTTTAATCTGTTTGCATGACAATGCACTTCAAGTTAACGTCCCTTTTCTTTCCTGGTGATTCATCATCAAGGACTCTTCATGTGTGTGATTGAGGATTTATACTTGTCTAAGTGGCTGACTGAGGGTAGAGAGCCTACCCTGACACCTCAGGAGACAGCGTCATCAGAGCAGGAGAGATAGAAACATCCACCAACTCTCCAGAGATGGGTGACGTCCACATCTGCTAGAATAAAAAGACGCTTCATGTCACCTGGCAACAAACCTTCAGAGGCTTTATACTAACTCACTTCACTTCAGTCCAGTCCATCTGAAATAAAAAACATCCCCTCTCACTGGATGTCAAAGTAATTTGCAAATGTAATCTGTCTTTAAAGCTAAATCAGAAACTCTCCTTTCGCCTCCAAACCTCTGAGTGGGCGGGACAGTGTTTATGTTTAGAGCAGGGGCACCAATACAACATGTCTCAGCTGGTTAGTGTAGTTTTACAAGCCAAAGACAATCAGTATTTTGCTAGCAGTGGTGTTGAAAATTAAGGACGACGCAATTTAGAAAGTGAGTGGTCTTGACATTCGCAGCTAAGTTTTCTAATGTGCTTTGTCTGACTAGCTGATTAGCTAGCTAGCATTCAAACTGATGTTAGCGGTGCTGGTTTTTTTCATTGGATATTTGCTTGCTGGTTCAACAAGCCAAGGTTTGCAAGACAACAGGAGACATGTATTCATGTTGGTGGGTAAAGAGACTTTAGCTAGAAAAATGTGTGGGTTGTTGTTTAAGGCATGTTACTAACTCGACATCTTCTCTCTCCTATAGTTTTGTGTTTTCTTGTCCCTTTCTTCTCTCTTACTGTCACTTTCAGCAGGTATTTCTGCCTCCGGAGATGTGGAATCTGGAACTGTGTTTGCGGGCCACCTGCTGGGGTAGTGCTGCTGTGTCTGTGGCGGAAGGGAGGTGGTGTGGCTCGGGTCCTGCTCGTTGGGCTTCACCTGAAGCTGCTCAGTTGTCCTTCTGGATCCATCCTCTTCCCTTATGTTTTATAATCAACACTTTTCATCATAATTATATATACTACAATTTCATAATTTTCATCATAATTGTATGATTATGATTTCTGGATCCATCCTCTACACTTATGTTTTACAACCTACGATTTGTCATTATAATTGTAGAAACAGTCCTCAGTTGCTCTTCCTGAGGTTTCTTCCATTTATTTTTCCCTTTTAAAAGGGTTGGGTTTTTTTGGGTAGTTTTTCCTTATTCAAATTGAGGGTCTAAGGACAGAGGGTGTCGTATGTTATAGAGATTGTAAGGCCCTTTGAGGCAAATTGTGATTTGTGATATTGGGCTATATAAATAAAATGGAATTGAACTGAAAGTATGTGATTCTTGATGTGTAGCAGGCTGCTGTGTGGCTGTAAATGTTATTGCTTTATGAAGATACAGTTTCAAATTAAATTATTTTATTGGCTATATGAAAGACTGCATTTTGACTAATAAATTCAAAGAGAAAGGGCGCTGTCATGATACCTTAAAAATGTAAAATAAACATTCTTAGGGGTATCGATTCTTTCATGGACACACAATGTCACACTTTCTCTTGTGGTCATGATTTAAAACTAAAGTTTTTATCTTTTAAATCAAACCGTCGGCCTTTTATAAGACTTAGCAGGCTTAGCAGGAATGCTTTACTGACGTTCCTGCCATAATCACTGTAAAGGTTTAAATTTGAATACAAACTGTTCAGAAAGAATCTAACTGAATGTGTTTATTAGCATTTCTAACCACTATCATTTTTAACTGTTGCACATTTTCTCCAAATATTCAGTTTCCCATTGTTAATACTATCACAATCACCAAATTTCCAGCTGAGTGACATCGCTCGGACCGAATTGGACCGGATTCTGGGACGTCTATTTGCGCAGCCTTATCTACCTACCTACAGTACATATCCAGTCTAGTATTCTTGTCCCTGTTATGCTTAAGCGTTTTTTATCTGTCTGTGTTATATTCTTACTTTTGTTATTAAAATACTACAACAGAACAAAAAATAATAATTCCCCAAAAACGTTATGAATAAATAACAAAAAGCAAATCAAATTTCATGTCATGTCACACTGGCATCAGACGATGTCTCAGAATGATCTTTCTGGCACTTTCAACCACATCTTACAATCCTCATCTATTACTAAACTACTATCGCCAAGGTTAAAAATGAACTTTCATGCAGATCTGAGTCTGTGCGTATTGCTGATGTGGATTGAACAGCTCATCATGGTGAGATAACTGTGCTCATCAGGTCGTTTCTCTTGACTACAGCAACAAGTCTACACATCAGACAACAGCAACCGCTTTGATGACACTCAGCTTTCAATGATTCCTCATTGAAAAATAAACCGTCACTTAAAGTTGATTGAGAGAAGAGAAGAAAACAGTTTGATCAAATGTTTTAACAACTGATGGATGATGATTATGTAGAGCCATCTAAGCCACACTAATAAAAGTAACATAGCGTACCATTGTCATTTCATTATAAATGCTCTCATTCAAAGGTAATATGAGTTATTGAGGCTTTTTTAAAAGTAGCTTTCCACACACACACACACACACACACACACACACACACACACTTACACACATAGAGCTTCTCCAAGCTGTTGTGGCTTGTCATTCGGCTGGGCTGGCTTTGTGATGTGGCTTGGCTTGAGACATTAATCATTGAAGACTCCAGACTGTATAGCTCCCATTGTGTGTGTGTGTGTGTGTGTGTGTGTGTGTGTGTGTGTGTGTGTGTCTGAGTGAGGGCAAGAGAGAGAGAGAGAGAAGCAGAGGCTGTGTCCT
>CM022490.1:2873905-2886938 GCA_011952105.1 Coreoperca whiteheadi
CTGGAGCACCAAGGAGTCACACCTGTTGCTCATCTCCACTATCAGGCTGTGGATTTAAACCAGCGTCCTCCAGAGATCGGCGCCAGATCTTCAGCTTACCCCAGTGGTAACTTCTCGGCCGACCAAGTAGCTACTAGAACTGATAAGTACCTACACGTTTTAAGTGGATTCTGACCAAATGTCGTTTCTGTCCAGGACCCCCCCCGCTGCATCTGTTTACCTGCCTGCCTACAAACAATATCGCCATACCACGCTTCTCCGCGGAACACAACGGAGTCATCCGCCCCGCCGGTGCCTCGCCGCTCATACCCCCCAGGCCACCGTCCTCCTCAGTCTCCTGCTTCCGTCCTGCTTCGTCGAGCCCCCTCACACATCAGCTCCCATACTAATAAACACTGTTTACTCCATTCCCATCCTTCTCTTCCGAGTCTTGCATTCCGGGTCCACCTTATTCCCTGCAATCGGCGCAACAGGATATGGAGGTCGGGATTGTGAATGGGTGCGTAGCATGTTTGACTTTCATGTCATGCAGTAAACTGGAGTTGTGCAATTAACATTGCCCTTTTTATTAACAGTAATCTCCTAAACCTGAAACAAGTGTTTTTGTTGGCTAACCCTACTTTACCAATATGTAGTTATCATGTGCAGATATTGTAAAAATGCAATATCAAAAGGTAATCTGGGGATTTGCTGAATTGTTAAATAAAGACATTCGAGTCTTTCTCTTAAATCAAGAAAAAATTAAATGCATCTTTCATTGGGACTGGACTGCAAAAAGATGGGGGTTTTTGTTTGTTTTTTGCTGTGCCTCTGACTGTCCAACTTGTCACTCAAGTCACTGTGTGACTCAAGGAAGCCCTGATTTGGTAAATTCCAATAATCGGCACTATCAGAATGAATAAGCAAGTGTCGCTGTTAAAAAGAAGAAGAAAAACAAGTTATTAATATAACCAAAATGGATGCTGCAGTGCATTTTGTGCACAGTGGATGCACAACAATTAGTCATTTGAATCTATTCATCCTGCTTTATATCCAGGCAACAGTGGCAGCTCACAGACCTCTCAGCAGGGGAACGGCACTCTGATGCAGTTGGAAGTATTTTCTCCACTGAAACGTCATTATTCTTGTATCGATCTCTACAATGGCACCCATAACACCTCTCAGCTTTTAGGCTACCAGAATAAATACCTCAATGCCTATTTAATTGTGTACTTTGCTTCTTTCCTCACATTTACTCACCCAAAGCCTGAAATTATATTTTAAAAGTGACACTGTGTAATTGTATAATCACACATGGCATTCTGTGGGGACATGGATGACTGTTTATTTTTAATGCTTTTTATGCCATGAAGTGACAATTTAAATGTAATGAATATCTAAATGGATTGTGAGAAAAAATATTAGCTATATTATGCTATGTAGAATTAGCTACAAAGATGAAAAGGTTATTTAAATTTTAAAGATACACTCCCTGACTTTCTTATAGTGCCCAATAGAGCCTCTATTCCACCACAATCACAATAGATTTTTGAAATTCAACACAGTAACTGAGTTTCAATCCATTAATAATGAGCTGGGAGGACATTTGGGGATTTTGCTTTGAGCACAGTTCATTATATTAGGAAATGTGTTTATATGGTCTCTTTAATATTATGTCTGTGTGTTAAATACAGAGCTGGGGTCAGGACATGGTTAGCGTAGCTTAGCATAACGACTGGAAGCAGGGGGGAGCAGGTAGCCTGGCTCTGTCCACTTTTTATGTTAATCTAGGTTGACCATGTCCTGACTCCAGCTCTGTACTTAGTATCAACTAATAGCAATGTCCTCATGTCACTCTCATAAAGAAAGCAAACTATTCCTTTAAAGGCCCTATTTTCATGAATGAAGGTGCAGATGCAGAAAGCAGAGCACTGCCTTGTGTAGTAAACTGACAGTTATGTTTTAATGGAGTGTACTCAGAGCAGAAGGTGCAGGGTCACACGGTGTGAAGATGCAGCTGTCTAAATGTGCAGGCAAGATAACATTATGTCCTCAAATTGATTTTACTCTCTCTGACGATGGCAATCCCCATCAGTGTGATTTTAAATCTATAATGATTTGTTATAAAAGCTATCATAGAAAACAATGGTTTAAATTTTACCCAAATAATTGTAGCCAATAATTTGGCTTTAGACTTTTTTTTGTTGCAGCCATATGGATATTTCTACTTACATTTACACAGTAAACAACTGACGGAACACTGTGCAGTTGTTGCATTTGTTGATTAAGTATAGGAGGAATGCTGTGATGTCAGAATAGAGCTTTGTGTCCTCCAGGATTTCACTACCTGTGATGTACAGTATTCATAATGTATTTCCTGTTTAGTGTACCCAAAATAAGATATTTGGTGTAAATGCAGGATGAGATCTGCAGACAGTGAATATCATCAAAGTTTTACACCTGCCAGAACATTACAGTACAAATATTGATGTTGTCTTGTAGTTTAATTCAGTAGTTACAATGTGGATTCAGAACATTCAGAAGTCTGGCTGGCTGGTCTGAATATAAATAGATTTTGAAATTGAAAAAACTAACTTTTGTGAGTGGTGGTGAATGAATATGTTATGGATTTCTGTTGAGCACATATAAATATAGAATTTATAACTGGACTATATATACTGTATATATGTGACCTGCTCCATCATTTTGAGTTTTCTGTATATCTGTAAAGAGGAAAGTCTTTCTACACCAAATATTCTATGAGATATGCTCTTTTAAAGGTTGACTGTCATCAAATGTTTTATTTTTTTTGAGACAAAAGGGCATACAAGATAATAATTCATATTCAGCACATTTCCACAAGGATTAAAACAAATTTATTAACACTCAAGTCAAAATGAACACAATATATTTTGGTCCAAAGTCATACCCCACATTTGCATATGTAGCCTACACATGCCTTCATGCATACATGTGCACGTGACCACGTGCACGATCACATGCACAAGCCCATACACAGTACAGTAGGCCTAGAAGCCCATGTAGACAAGAATGCAAAACGTATGAAATACAATTGATAAAATATGAACAAATATACTGTACATATAATATATAATAGTGTATTTAAATATAATATCCAGAATATATAATGAAACATAGTAAATAATTAACTTTATTTACATATTAAATATAGAGGCACTTGCACACAGGCACATGCACAAACTTAGAAGTCCATATCCAAATCATATAAAAACTATACTAGAAAACTGATAAAATATGAACAAATAATATGTACATATGTTATATAATAGAATTTTTTGGATATAATAGATTAATGCAGAATAATTATATATTATTAAATATAGCCACGTGCACAAAATTGACCCCAATTATGTTTATAATAATGTAATATAATCTAAATGTGTCTAATTTAATGTAATAATATTTCATATTTATTTATTATCATTTAATATATATAAACACCATCATGTGCACTCACATGTCCACATCAGGTAATTGCTCATTACCTGCAATGGACCTGTAAAAACAGGAAAGATTGAATAAAGAGTGATTCACTCACTTAACAATTATTTTGTAGTTATACATGTATTAATTATGCATCTATCTTGGTCAATACCTTTTGTCACATGAATAGACACATTGATATGGATTCATGTATCATTCGGTTAGTCTTGCATTATTTACAGTATTTTGTGTTACATTTCTCATGACCTGAGGAGGTGACACTGCAAACAATTAACCCTATATGTATGTTGACGTTAAATAAGACGTTATTGTTAATAAGACATACCTTCTGTACATAGTCAAAGCTGTAGTGCATGGTGAGGTCTCGCCTACAGAGTGGATTTGGAGCTGATCTTCGCAAGGAGAACCAGATGTTTTTCATCTACAAAATGACATAGCATAAAATGAAAAATCAAGTCATCACAAAGATTTTAGGCTGGCTAAATCATGTTGATTGTTGAATGAGGCCTGATCATTTCCATAACAAAATCCCCACCTCCACCCCAGCATCTACCAGAGGTGGGGCTCTTGGGACAAATGAGGACCTGAGACTTGCTTGACCAACATTGATAAAAGACTCGACTTGACTTTGACTTAATATTCATGAATTGAGACTTGACTTGAGATAGATGACTCGAAAGGACAGTTTTTATGAAGCTGAAGCTTTGCATTTTTCTTTTTGAAAGATGCCTGGTGTGTTTTAGTGTGGTGTGAACAACAAATGCTTAAAGTACTGTGTCAAGAAATAAAAAACAATGCAACACTGTATTTTTTCTCTCTCTCTCTCTCTCTCTCTCTCTCTCTCTCTCTCTCTCTCTCTCTCTCTCTCTCGAGCCTTATATTACCAGACGTTCTGATTCAGCAAAGACAGCTTATTAATTAACAAATTAACAAAACAGTCATAATTCTGCTCGTTGTCCCTCACTAGTTCAAAGTCAATAGAAAGCAACCACTATCCCTCTCTCAACTGTGTGACAAATGCAATCCTGCTAGATCAGGCAAATAAAATTGTACTTTTCCTTGAGGATTAAAATTTCAATGTTCTAAATTAATAGATGTAGGCTATTAGTCTACAAAATCCACAGCAGAAAGTAGTTATCATAGTAATAGTTATCTGTGGCTGGCAATAGATAGAAATAGAAACATGATAGAAATGGAGGGCAGCCTGATGGTTGAGCAGGGCAATAGTCTGTTGGCTGCACCGAGGCTCTCTGCTCCACTGATGGCAGCGCCATCAGCAGCCCAGTAGGAGAGAGGCTTCATGGTGGTGTTTTAATGATTTGACTTGCATGACATTTAGTAGTGACTTGACTTGCTTGAGTTTAAACACAGTGACTTGGGACTTGCTTGAGACTTGAAGAATAACACTTGAGACTTGCTTGTGTCTTGAGCATGTGTCATTTACTTCCACCTCTGGCATCCACCTATAGGCTCTGAGTCAGAGTCTACCCTTCCTAGGAGCGAAGTTGTTATTGTCACTCCCCACTCCCAGCTGTGCAGGGATTGGTGTTTCTTTGTGGAGAGTTACAAGGTCAGAGCCTGGAAGTCAAACATCAATGCTGCTCATAGTCTACTGACACTTTACATTATAATGCATTCCTCATGAGTTGGTTGACTGAATCGTCCAATATAAGTGTATTGCTGAAAGGGTTGCTTCTTTTCAATGAAACTTGCTACTAGAACAATATATACTCTAATTATCATTTTTGTTTGTGAGAGGCACTCTTGTGGTTAAATTAAGTATTAATTATTAAAATAGAGGTTTTGTTTCATTAAAATGTCTGGTTAAATTGTTTGTAGGGGACTGATTAAGAGTGCATTGTAAACTCATGTCACTTTCATTGGGATTTAATGGTCTTTAAATTAATATTTCTATGGCCAAAGTGAATTTCTGAAACAATGTAAGATTTGGCCCGTGGGCACTATTTGCCGACATCTACTGTAGACTGTTGTGTTGAGACCTTGTGGTTTTAGTTGCACTCCTTAAATCACAGCGAGCTAAAGATCCACTGGGGAACCATTTTGTTGTGGAGACCTCATGGGGCCAATTCTCTGCCTTTTTAAACCAAAGGACTTCATTCAGAGTAATCCTTAATTAGGCCTGTGGCATTTTAGAGCACACTCTCACTGCACTCACCTCGCCCTCCTGCTAGTACACAGCAATTCTTTAAACAGTATTGATCTATGGCACTGCAGGGGGCAGCTGCCTGCGCAAATCAACATGCATGTGTGTGTGTGTGTGTGTGTGTGTGTGTGTGTGTGTGTGTGTGTGTGTGTACGTGCACATCACTGACTTGGAAACAATTTGAAAGCATGATTACAATCTAGTCTCGTTCAGTGACCCTTCACACAAATGAGGGGCAACTCTGAATAATGATTGTGTGAATAATTTGAGTATTGGAAGGGGACAGCGCTGAATGCTAACCAAACTGGATTTTGAGTGGGATTGTGTGACAGATGGGTGTGAGTGTTTGCTAGTGGCTGCAGTGGGGAGGTTAGTGGGTGGGCTGCCACCTCCGCCAACTCATATACACTCATTCTCACACACACTTTTCTACAGCATCACCTAATGGAGCATGTAACAAGAAACACACATGCTGCAAACAAAGTGCTTGTGGTCTTGTTGAACAAGCGAGAACTGGGGGGACATATGTCCAGCAATGTTTATTATTTAATAAACCCACAATCCCAGCTACCATCTGTGTGGAGGTGAGGATGTAGATAGAATTTGAACTTTCAAATAAATTCTATCACTTTTTGTGTGTATATCCACCACCTGAATGCCATTCAGGAAAGACCGGCCAAAAGTGTGCGTGCCGTTATGTACAAGGCTGAGTCCTTACCGCAGCAGCCTGGGTTCGAGTCCAACTCGCGGCCCTTTGCTGCATGTCATCCCCCCTATGTCTCTCTCCCACATTTCATATCTCTCTTCACAAAAAAGTATTTACCTGTCATTCTTCATCTTCAAATTATATCTCAGGGAGTGGGGTACCAATAAACAACCCTCATTCATGGTCCCTCCGGATGCCCAAATATGGGGTCAGTCGGATGTAAAGTTTTGATGGGCATGGTAGAACACGTGTTACGTTGTAATTGTAAGCTGCACTGTTAACTAGGAGTGAAAATAACAAACAAATCATAAGAGATGATACTAACAATGTTAAAGTAACAAGATGTATGAATTTGCTTAAACTAAAAATTAAATGTCTGAGAAACTAAAGCACAGTTAAAGGAATGTAGCACTGATTAGACCTAGAATGTTATGACTTAGAATGGGGGAAGTGACCTTCATGGTTCCTCCAGATGCCCAAATAAGGAGACAGTCAGGGCAAGTAAGCCTGAAATGGGTGTATGTGCTATGAAATGTTGAAAGCGTGTGTAGCATGAGCGTGTCACATAGAATGATATAATTTAGGGAGACAGTGAGAGAAGCGGGGTTATTTCCTTGTACCTTTTCATCTGAAGAGTTATAAGAAGGAGATCGTCAGCAATAACATCAACAAAAAGGAATTTCTAAGACTTTGTCACTGTCAGAGGACCTGAGCACGCAAGGGATTAACCATTTACTTTAGTGACAGAGAATCACAAATTCAGTCTTTGGACCCTGTTTCCTACCCTTTTTCAAATCACTTAAATAGTTCTTTATTAAATAACCTACATGAGGGTTGCATTTGATACAGTACCAGTCAAAAGTTTGGTCAATAAATGGGAAAGTGTGTCCAAACTTTTGATTGGTACTGAATGACAAACTGTTCGAATGTGGATTAAAGAACAGAGCAGGGAGCTGAGAGGTGGGAGATGGGAGCAGGGAGCTGAAAGGTAGGAGCTGAGAAGTGGGAGGTGAGCGATGGGAGCAGGGAGCTGGGAACAGAGAGCTGGGAGCTGGGAGCAGGGAGCAGGGATCTGAAAGCAGGAAAATGCTAAGCAAAGCAAGGTGCAGACACTTTATGTGAATTGAAAATGTTTTTACAGAGTAAGTTATGCTTATTTGCAAATGACTGCATGTTTGAGGATATTACTTTACATAACACAATTTAAAAAAAATAATGTTTGTGGATTGTGAGATATTTGTTTATTATGGTACACATTTGTGGATTGTTTTCTATGGGTTACAAATAATAAAGTCCAAAAAACCTCCCTCAGTTTCTTCCTGTATAATTTTGATGCAGTCTGCAGTATGTCCACTGATCTTATCCATACTTTGGATGGTATTTTTCACACTAGTAAAGGCATTGTGGCTGTGTTTGCTTTGATCGTAGAGCCCAACAAACTTTTGCACTATTCATTAATCAGCCATGAACATAGCAGCAGTGTGAGCTGGCTTACCGTACAACAGGCGTTTCATCTTCACCAATTTCTGTGCAAAACTATCCACCACTTTATGAAAATCCAGGGCTCTGATAAGATTGCTAGATGCTAATACTTATGCACTCTGAGCTGAAAGGGAGATTTGCCCCTTGGGATATTGAGCATTCACCCATTACGTTTGCAGTTGATGATGTTTATGGCACAATAATAGCTTCTCATGTTTATCTCCTCATAACCTCTCTCTCTCTGTGCTTCTCATGATGATGTCGCTCGAAAGCCTGTTTATAGATGAGATGCTGACAGGACAGCTGGTACTGAGAACACAGCGATTGAAAGCAGGTTGGAGTTAGATTGAGTAGTACTTACACGGCGCTAATGACTGTTGTGAATTGAGGGAAACAGTCTACAACCATGCTAGACCGTGCTTAGGCCAAAATGTCATAGTTGTTTTCCCATTTCCCATAAAACCACCAAAATGTCAACCTGCTGGTGGCTTTATAGAAGAAGTCAGATCATCAATGTCCTTAGGAGTAATCATCTGGGGACCATGATTATCCTATTTCCTAGCAGTTTATCGAATGTTTGTGAAGATATTTTAGCAGCTAGCATGGCTCAAAAGTTCCATACCTAGCCAACGTTTTTATGTTTTTTGGTAACTGAAACATTAAAAACATATGCTTTTTGGTAGGTTTGATGAATTTGACAACATCCTGATCACAGTCTATGAAATACTTGCAGGGTGAATACACTAATCCTCTCGGATACACACACACACAAGGACACAGACACACAAGCCCACTAACATATATGCACACACATACGCATGCCCTAACAGCAGGATGATCTTATGCTGCTTTAATCCTGTATCCATGGAGACCAATCTGTCCATCACCCTGGGGACAAGAAAAGATCAGCCAGCATCTGTTTTGCTGTACTAGTGTGTGTCTGTTTGTCCATCTATCCATGAGCCCGTCTGTCTGTCAGCCTGTTTGTGCATGTTGCAGTCTGTCAGGAAACGTTTTCATCAATTGCCAACTGAATTTTAAAATAACAACCCATGACATTTTTATATTAAGAACTGTCCATTTTGCTAGTCTTTGACTTTAATTGATGCAAAACAATCGCAGTTCAGCACAGACCAGACTAACAGAAAGCGAGGTGTTTCACGATTACACAGAGCACCAAACAATTAATGTGACCAGTGATAGCCACCTAGGTTGAAAACATTAAGTAAAAGATATCACTGGCTAAACTCATATGATCTCTGGTAAATGCAATGCAAACACACCACAACACTGAGCTTTAAACACAGAACACGAATATCATCAAAATCATCAACAACATGAAGAAAAATAAAGTTCTTGAGGATTACCGCATTACCACAAAAAAAATGTTTCTAACATTAGAGTTTAAATGAATATCAGACCTCTTTATTTAAAACAGCTTTTGAGGAAAAGATGAGAGAGCAAACCCTAGGTTTCTTTAATATGGGCAAATTTTGTATTTAATGCTGAAAATGTTTATTGTTGTAGACATCCACTGGTTTCTATTCTATTTCTATAAATGTAGCCTGAAAATTGCTTGAGTTGTGTAATGCATCACAGTTACATTACTTCTGTGAAATAATGCAGTGCAAAGTTTTAAAATGAATCTGCTCTTAAACTGCAGTACCACACAAATATTGACCGAATATGTTCTGACTTGATGTTCACTGTGATGGATTAAATAAGGGAAGCAAGTTTCAAGAGTCTGCAAATAGATTTTCATACCATACAAGAAGGAATGTAAACCAATTGATGCATGGACCGGAAGTTAAATACATTAAACTATCTAAAACTGTAAGCATGCATTTCAAAAATGTTAAGAATAGAAGATTTCTAATAAAAAAATTGCAAATGCACTGGTATGGTCCTGTAATTAATCCAGGCTAAACTTATGTTAGCTAGCTAAAATGATCCTGTTACTCAGTCTTTCAACTAACTCCAAAGTAAACCCATCCGTGTAATATTAGATGTTCAGAGCAACTGCTCCAGCCGTCCATCCACTCCCCAACCGCGGCGATATTCCTATTGGAGAACTGAACATAATATATTTCAAACTGATTTTGTGTGTGTGCCTGGAGTTTGCCCACACACATACACATACACACACACACACATTAGTGTTGTGTCTTTCACGAACATTTTGTTCAAAAGAACGAATGTGTGAACGCACTGAACTGAATAACTTCCTGAAACGAATCAATCTCAGTCTGTTCAGCTGAGCTCTCAGTCATGTGAGCGAATGTGCAGGGATGTAAGTCATTCGTTCAGGAGGGATGGGGTTTGTTCAAAACAGCAAATACACAGCTGTTTCAGGTTCCTAACATTTAGCTGCAATGTTTCAACAACATTGGTCCTGAACTGCAATCCAGATATATGACATTATCTAGATTGATATTATATGCATAGGTTTCCATTTTTGTGTGCACTGACGTGATAGTGAGCTGCTCTTACAAAGAGTTTCCCCTCGGGGATTAATAAAGTATTTCTGATTCTGATTGTGATTACATTTAACGTTCCCAAAATGTTCAATTCCTTTAAGTAGAGTAATGGTTTTAATAAGCTTTAGGCGTCACACGATTTCCTGAAGCGCATGAGAAGATTACGCCATACTTTAATTTCAAGTTAAAGTTCAACAAAAAAAATCCCCTAAATTGAAGTTCCAAGCTTTTTGTGTAACAACAGCAACATAGAGTTACAATAAAGTTGTTTTCTGTGTTATTTCCATCTTTTGTCCAGTCTGTTCTTCAAGTTACTGTAATGTATAGTCACCTTTTTTCTCATCAAATTACTGTAACCCAGACACATGTAATCCATCACTCTCCTCCCTCACAGGTTGTTTCCCCAAAAGTCAGGAATGAAGGAGGTGAAGAATGAAGGCAGAGTGTTGGTGAATAAAGATGCTGGAGGCACCCTCATTCCTTAATGAATGTGTATGGGCCGTATGGGTGACTGTGTGCCACATTGGGACCATTTGATGCTGAGTTATGTCTGAGTGAGGGAGAAAGGAGCAGAGTGAAATATGGAGAGGCAGCCAGAGGTGAGCTGAGAGAGGGACAAATGGAAAACAGACAGAGAAGAAAAAGACAGATAGACAAACTCTGAGGCTGTCGGATTCTGTCTATCTATTTATATCACATCCCTCCATTAGTCTTTCCCTCTCATCCCTCACTTTGCTTAAACACACCCACACACACACACACGAGATTGAGTGTGTGCAAATAACTGCTAACGTATGTGTAAGAAAGATTCTTCAGCAAACCAAACATGTAGCTGGAGATCTGCTATGATTTCTTCACACTTTGTAACACACTCTAAGGATTCCTTCATGTGTATAATTATACATCAGTCATTCATGAACTGTTTGTACATCAGTGATGTGAATGCTCTATAGGGGAAATAACATTTATAACTACATTATTGTGTGTTATAAACCATTTATTGAGTGTTAAAATACTGCTTAGACATTCTTAATGGGAGGGTAGAAGTATTCCATCTCGGGTGTTAGTTTTGTTTGTTTTTTTAGTATTAATACCACTATATTCACAAGGTTTATTTCTGAGATTTCAGAAAGCAGCAACATAACTAGAAATAGGAAAGACAGTGAGCGAAAAACACTCAGACAGGGTTATCAGACAGGTTGTAAACTACCTCCAGGTTAGTCAAACTTATATGGCCATCAACTACATGATTGATTGGGGTTTTTTTTTCTGTACAATATTACCATAGCTAATCAAAATTATCGACACCGCTATGAAAATAAACTTCAAGTCAAACCTGACCTTGAGCTGTGGGGTTGAACACTGGAAAATGCTAATAAGTGGACTTGAGTTAAGATTATGTTGTCAAAAAAGACAAGTTGTTATAAACCATAGTTATCCTTTAAAATTACATTGAGTGGAGGCCAAGCTCATTGACCATTTTTGATTTCATTGACACCACAGTCTGGGTTATTTCTCTGCAAATGTTAAAAAAAATATATATATTTTGCAAATGCAGCATTCACATTCTGTATCTACTTGAATCTTTCTCATCTGCATCTAAAGTGTGATAGCTTTGTGGCATGACAAATAACCTCAATGGATGCATTCTTATTGGCTTTCTTGTAGAATATTATGAACATAAAAGAAAGCCATACATGTAATCACTTCACACAGTATGTGCATTTCCTGCAGCCATGCTGGCAGAGGTTACCATATGCTTTTCCATTTAGCAATAGTATGCCAGAAGGTCAGCAGACATGCAGAATGCTGTCCTGCTCTACTTTCAAAGGGCTCTGGCAAGGTTACATCTGCACACTCCTTCTCAACCCAAACAGCACTGAGTTTGGTATTTATTGAAGGACCGAACATGGTTCATAGCTATCCTTTGCAGTCTAGTACAAGCACAGTGTGAGAGAAAAAGCTCTGAGAGATATACAAGAAATTTGTTTTATGTTAATTTTGTAATATCATTTCTAAATAAAAAATAACAATAATAATAATTAGCAACTTTTATCTTATTTCCTCATATCACATTTAGTGTTAATGCATTTTGTAAGAGAATAAATCCTGAAAATATATGACAAAAAGGTAATGACATGGTCATAATAGCTGCCAACTGTTTTCTCTGCCTATTAAAACCTCCCTGTTCATAATTTTATCCCATCTCTACACAGTCACAGTTAAATGAATAGGTTTGCACAATGTGTCACAGCCTGGTGTAATGTAGACAATGACAGCCCACATACAGTACATCCCATACCCATATGTTGTGTCAATGCTCATCAGTTTTGATGTTAATCTGCCCCTGTACTGTACTTGGAAATACAGGTTAACCATGGGTTCTTTATTGTAAAAACTATGTATAGTTTCCATTTTTGTTCTGGGCCCTGGTTTTTGTAGACAATGACTGGCTAGATTTTAGAGCTGCAATGATAAGTTGATTAATCGATTAGTCACTCAGAAAATTAAAGGTGGGGTATGCAACTCTAATTCAATAGGAAGAAGAGTTAGTGATTGTCAGTCAGGTGTTGACGGAAGAGATGCGTTTTCAAGTGCTTTTTAAAGGTGGCTACAGAATCTGCTGATCTTGTAGAGGCCGGCAAATCATTCCACCAATGTGGAACGGATCCAGAGAAGGTGCGCGAGAGTGATTTTATTCCTTTTTGGCATGGTACCACCAGGCGTCGTTCTTTTGCA
>CM022490.1:2889226-2902047 GCA_011952105.1 Coreoperca whiteheadi
CAATAACGCCACGTCACCAATCAAGCGGCGGTCTCGAACAAAAATAACACTGCACTAAACTTACAACAAGACGCGAATCAAAC
Organism: Coreoperca whiteheadi; assembly: GCA_011952105.1. Classification (NCBI taxonomy): domain Eukaryota; kingdom Metazoa; phylum Chordata; class Actinopteri; order Centrarchiformes; family Sinipercidae; genus Coreoperca; species Coreoperca whiteheadi. Next base: position 2,889,310 of record CM022490.1, read on the forward strand.
ACACTTACAGTTCTTGTAGGCTTCAGATGCTAAATTGCTTCTAGTTATATTGTACAAATAATACAAGTGAGGAGTCAAATGAAAGGGATAGGCAGTGAATACAGGAGAGAGAGAACCAAGAGTAGATGGTGCCTGTAGTGTGCATTTGCCTTTACTTGAACACTTTAATTAAACATTGTCAACATATATTTTCAGATGTTTCGTGATCATTTTAGACTCTTCTGTATTTCCAGATTGTAATGTGGATCATTCATTTCACAATTTATGGGTGTTCCCCATAACAAGCTCAGTTTTTGGACCACAGTATTTCTAAAACCTTGAGTACGGCCCTGTTGTGTGCACAGGTTTTGGTTTGGGTCTCTGGGTCTCAGTAAAGGCACGATGGTATCAAAACTGACAACCTTACCATGACAACAAGACTTCAGGAAGCTTTAATGCACCTGACTGTTCATCAATAAATAGTTCCAGCACATAACTCCCCCTAAGTCAACAAATTTTTCCTGTTTATGCTAAGCTAGACTCATTTGGGTGAACCAACCTTTTAAAAACACCAGTGAGCTGGTTAAAATGTTGGTATATGTAGGCTCTGTTGGGCAATATAATAAAATCAGGGATCACTGTGTGAAAATCCGTAGCACGGTGATAACAGGCGGAGTTGCCCTCCCTCTTCCTTCAGCGTGGTAATATGATTGTATTGTAATATTCCTGCTGAGTTTTTCTCCACACCGCTGCTTTTCATTGCACCTAAATTATTGTCCTGTGTGTTAAACGCAAGACCCTGATTGTAATGGCTGCCTCCCACTGTTTATTGGCGGGCTCTATGGTGACAGTTCATACATATACTACTATCTCTTTCTCTTACACTCATACACACACAAACAAACATTGTTAGATTTGTGCGAATGCAGACACACACTGCTGCAGACAGCGGCGGTGCATTAGCAGCAGTAGGCCATTAGCATATAAATGTGTTCCTGTGTGAGTGTATTGTGTGGCGGTTGTGTGTGGAGAATGTGGTAAACTTGTGCGTTAATATGCATGTCAGGCAGACTGGAAGATGATAGTGTTCTTTGTAAATTTTGTGCCAGTTGCAGATCGATTAGTGAGATACCACACCAGCTTGCTCTATATGTATCTGTCTACCTCACTTTACCCTCTTTCTCTCTGTCTCTCTTCTCGAAATTAACTAAGTGTAAACCATTGCCATCTGCCGGTCAACTAACCTCCTGACCTGGAGACTTGGCACACCACTGTAACACATATACTGTATGTGTGTTATGCTCCTACACACACTTGTTTGTACCATCCTTGTGAGGTCCTTCTATTGATTACATACAGTCTCTAACCCACATTAACCAGTGATGCTACCAAGGGTTTTCTTGTTTTTAACATATAATATGATTTTGACCACATGTGTTTGTCAACTATCACCATCTATGCACAGTTTTTCTCTAATCTGAGCACAGGGGGAGGAAAGACTATAGGAATATATCTTTTTAAGTAAAGTTATGCAATATTCACTTGTCATACCAGCTAAATGACTAATAAATTGTGTCCAAAAAATGTAATAAAAATAATATAATATTCCATATGTTACACTTAATAGGGTGAAAATGATCCATTCAAAGCATGACAGCCACTCTACCTTTCCTTTTTGATTGTTAAAACACAATCACAGTCATATCTCAAAATACATCCACTGGCTTATACTTTATCCTTATGATGCATTAACAATCAAATAGGCCTAATTCACACACTGCTATGAGTGGTTTATTGTCAAGTCAAGTAAATTGTTATTTGTATACCCCAATATCACAAATCACAAATTTGTCTCAAGGGGTTTTACTATCTATACAGCATATGGGGGGTTAGTGGCAGAGTGGGTCGTCAGTGGTTTGATCCTGGCTTCCCTATCCCACATATCAAGTGTCCTTGAACAAGATACTGATACCCAAATTGCTCCCGAGGGCTGTCCCTTTGGTGTGTGAGTGTGTGTGAATGGTTAGTATAATTAGTACTGATGGGCAGTTAGCTCCTGCCATCAGTGTGTGAATGTGTGTGAATGGGGGTGAACGTTATATGCAGTGTGTGTGAAGCCTTTTGAGTTTTTGGAAGACTAGAAAGGTGCTATGCATGTACAGTCCATTTACCATTTACCATATATTGTCAGTATAGTAAGTGCAGCATTCTGGATGTATGTTATAGTGATCACTACTTTTCTGTCGATTAATAGTATGATCTGCAATTTAATTTATTACATTACTTAAAATCTATGTAAGTCACCCTTCCCTTATATTCTGAGGTCTATGTTACGGTTTATTTTCGTAATGAATCTTACAATCAAAATGTTTTTTTTTTTGTCAAACAAACATTTTAAAATGCTAACAGTAATATATTAGAATGCTAATGTTCCATGCTAACTGTTAGCTTGTTAAAATGCATGTTGTCATGCTAACTGTTGTTAATAGAGCTGAGCTGAGTCTGTACAGATGACAAATCCTTTGATGTAGGTTAGTAACATGAAGTTTCTGGTGGCACCTTCAGGCCAAACTTTACTTTTATTACCCCACTAGTGTAAGGCTATATGATCAGCAAAAAAAAAGTCTTTGTTTTTGTGTAGGGCTCGAATCAAGCTCACAAAGTGTGCTGTGTGTGTTTTTGTTGTGTCAAACATTAGTGTTTACATGGATCCTGGAATACCCATCGCTCTTCCTCTCTCTCTTCCACTGTTGTGAGTGAAATGTCTCTCAGGAAACCATCTTTGAATAGTTTCAGAGATAAACATAAGGCTCAGCTTCTGTTCAATACCTGCAGCAAAAGTATATTGTAGTAAAACTGTTGCTTCAACAGAAAATTCTGGTGCTAAGCACTCCTCACAGCTTCATGTTTTTTTCCCAAGGTTTGCTATTGGTTTACAGCTAGACTGTTATAGTTAATGTGCTTTTTTAATTACTGGCTGTGAAGGTGTCCACCACTTTTCCTTAAACCATTTCACCAAGACTGACTTTGGTCATGAGGTGATGACCAAACATCCACACAGGGAAGTACTAGGACACACACACACAAACACAAACACACCTACCCAGTTTTATGTAACACGATGGACATAAAGTATAGAGCACATACAAACTGCTGCACATTTCACACACATGTAAACGCACACACACACACACACACGCACACACACACATATAAATGATCCCTACCACATGACAGTTGGCCAGGGTGAGAAGATGAACCAAAGGTCAAGTTAGCGAACTCAGAGCAGCCTGTCTGGAACCTCTATCTGTCCATCTGTGTCAGTGAGAGGGGAGTCTAACATCAATCACAGGAACAGAACTGACCTTTAAAAAAACCCATGTTGGGTCAGAAATGACCCCAACCCAGTTTGTGCAATTTGTGCAATTTAAATAACTTAAATTGCACAAAGGCAGACATAATTCTAAGAAGAGGATGATTCCCTTTAAAGAGCAACTTGCAGGTTAAAGGTAATGCAGGTTGAACTATTTACTAAATGTATACTATTTATTTATCATTTTACAACACAAAATTGTATAATGAAATTAATTGTTGTAGTCCCTTCATGCATAGAACTTAACAGATAATTAAATTCATATTAAAATAGGGTAACATAAAAAAATAAATAAAATAAAAATAATGCAAAAAAGGCAAATAAGACAAAAAACGTTGTCTTGTGCAGTGCTCATTTTAGACATGTGGATTACGTCACATGACTCCCTACTACTAGGGCGGCTGTGGCTTGGTGGCAGAGCGGTTGTCCACCAATCGGAAGGTTGACTGTTCGATCCCGGCTTCCCCCGGCCATGTGTCGAAGTATCCTTGAGCAAGATACTGAACCCTGAACTGCTCCCGAAGCTGCGTCTTCGGTGTGTGAGTGAGTGTGACTGGTTAGTTTAATTTGTACTGATGGGCAGTTAGCTCCTGCCATCAGTGTATGAATGTGTGTGAATGGGGTGAATGTGATGTAGTGTAAAAGCGCTTTGAGTAGTGTAAAAGCGCTTTGAGTAGTCAGTCCAAGTACAGTCCATTTACCATTTACTACCTAACCAAGTAGTTTCTGAAGGTGTACAGATGCAAAAGTAGTTTCTAAAGGCATCCGGATACACACGGTAAAGGGTACCATTTGCGTCTGTATACAACGCTGAGGGGTGACCAAACATCAGTATTTGACGCCCTGGGATTGAGAACGGGTTGCAGCACTGTATGAGACTGATAACTGCCACAGTTTTTTCAGCTGGTTCTGTAGCCAGCAGGAGTTGGCCTAATGCTCACAGATACCTGAGATATTTAGCTAGACGAACATGTGGACTGTGCACCGTAGGTCTTGTTTTCTAACGTTTGCTAACTTCCAAATTAGTTAGCATAAAAGGCCTAATTTAAATAATGAGAAGCAAGGCAGCATAGCTATCTTGTAAAACACACCAGCTGATGAGACATAGTGGCTAATGTTAGCTAGCATTAGCATCTTATTTTGTAAAACCTATTCAATTTAAATCAATTTACTTTATGTAGTGCCAAATCATAACAGAAGTTATCTTGGGGCACTTTTCATAGAGCAAGTCTATACCGTACTCTTTATAATATTTATAACATACCATTTGATAAGGCATTATTGGTAACCATTAGAACCCTGAAGTCTAGTCGCATAGCTTTGTGACTTTGTTTGCACAGCTAATGCATTTGTAATTTATTTTCAAGTGGTTTAATGTTGGTGTGTTAAAAGGTTTTGGGAGATACTGCAAGTAATATAGGGTAAGATGCACCTACAGCCAGTGGTGCTGGCTCCACAATCACTAACGGTGCTTCACAGTGGCTCACAGTGCAGCCTCAAGCAATCATTCATCAGGTAGGAGTGTGAATTCACTAATATCTAGCATTAGCTCTACATGTTCTATACATCAAACAGATGAGGCCACTCAATTTACATAATGTAGGAGAGCAAAATATATGAAACACCTCATTATATTGCAGTCCGATACATCTCCAACTGTACCTATGACCTTAATAATTAACATACAATTGAATTAACACATCTCATACCAAATGTCAACAAAAATTGAACAGTGCAAGCTTCCTAAAGGTAGATTTTATGGCAGGGCATAAAATCTGGTGTTTTAGCCCAACAGCCTTTTTCAAGATAAAGCGTGAAAACACATGAATAAGGCATTATACAAACCACACTTGATAGTAATCACACAATAATGACTTGTATGTAATAAATGCATATCCTCTGGTGACAGCTCCAACAACATCAGAACAAAATATGTGTCTATGCAGGATCAGTGCTAACACAGGGGATAGGACAATTCTATATAAGGCCTCTTTTTTGTCTAGCCTATTTCTCCTGGACGTAAATGAGCTCAATTTAACACCAATATGAGATTTTGACCATATTCTCATACTTATTAAATTCAGCTCCTGAGAAATAGCCATCCTCTTGTCTCAGCCTCATCCTAATCTAAGATCTTAAAATCCTCTTTTCTCTCAATGCACTGATCTTATATTTTTCAATTCAATTCTAATTTATTTGTATAGCCCAATATCACAAATCACAATTTTGTCTGTAACATACGACATCCAGTCTTTAGACCCTCAAAGGAAAAACTACCCAAAAACAATGTTTAACTGGGGAAAAAATTATAGGAACCTCAGGAAGAGCAACAGAGGAGGGATCATATAATATATGTCATGTGTACAGAATAGATTCACAACAGAAAAGCATATAAAAGAAGTGACAGTACATACAATTATGATGAAATCCATGAAATTGTAGTATATATAATTATGATGAAAAGTGTATAATGTAAAGCATAAGGGAAGAGGATGGATCCAGAAGGACAACTGAGCAGCTCCAGGTGATGCCCACCAAGCAGGACCCGGGCCACTCCACCTCCCTTCCACCATAGACACAGCAGCACTGTTCCAACAGGTGGCTGCAATCACAGATCCAGACTCTATATCTGTGACAGTAAGAAAGAACAGAGGGACCAGAAAGCACAAAACTATGGGAGAGAGATGTCGAGTTAGTGACATTCATTTATGGGATGAGAATGCATACAGATGGAGAGGGAAAGGAGGAGAGAAGTGAGGAGAGAGGTGCATCCTGGGAAGTCTCCTGGCCGTCTAGGCCACAGTAGCTGAAGGCTCTGGCTCCCGTTGTACTTTTGGAGACTCTAGGAACCACAAGTAACCTTGCATTCTGAGAGCGCAGTGTTCTAGTGGGATAATATGTAACTGTGTTCTTTATTAAGATATGACGGTGCCTGACTATTAAGGGCTTTGTAGGTGAGGAGGAGGATTTTAAATTCTATTCTGGAGTTTACAGGGAGCCAGTGCAGAGAAGAAGAAATATGATCTCTGTTCATAGTTCTTGTCAGTATACGTGCCAGCATTCTGGATCAACTGGTAATATGGTCATCCAGGTTTTTATGTCCTCAAGGCATGCTTGAAGTTTAGCTAACTGACTGGTTTAATCTGCCTTGATCAATAGATATAATTGGGTATCATCTGCATAACAAAATAAAGGTTTATGGAGTGTTTCCTAATACTATTGCCTAAAGGAAGCATATATAAAGGTCAATAGACTTGGTCCAGGCACAGAACCTTGTGGAACTACATGACTAACAAATTGAGATCGGTCTGATAAATAGGACTCATTCCAGTTCAGTGCAGTTCCTTTAATGTCCATTTAAATTTCAATGTTCCAGTCTCTAATAGGATGCAATCGTCATTGGTGTCGGGTGTCGAATGCAGCACTAAGATCTAACAAGACAAGTACACAGACAAGGCCTGTTACATCCAGGGGACGTGGTTGGATTCTGGACTCAAAAGCAGCACTCAGACTCAAGACGGGAGGTTAAATGTTTTATTTGAGGACAAAGGCTCGGGTCTCTGTGGTCCGAAGGGAGGAGGCACTTGAGGGATCCAGGGGACAGCGGAGCAGAGTCCGGAGACAGAGGGGACGGAGAAGCAGGCAAGCGGAATGCATGAGGAACGAGGCAGGCACGTGAGCAGCTGGGAGTAGGAAGAGCTCCAGGATGAAGGGCACACCAAGAAAGTGGTTATCTGAATCTGGACACAAGAGACAGGCGTTAACTAAGGTTTTTAGCAGAGAAAAAATATACTTGCATGTTCAGGGTAGGCTGGGTGCAGTACCGCATAGGTAACTGAACAATCTAGCGATGACTGAAGGTCTGAGCAGGCTTTAGTACTGCACGTTCAAGATTAGATTGGACACAGGTGTGCAGGGAGGACTTGCCTGTGAGCTCTGGACAACGACTCCCAGATGTGCAGGATGCAGACTGCATTGTTCGCACACACACACACACACACTAAGAAGACAGACAGGGACAAAACAGGGAAACACTGGGAAAGGGAATACACCAGAAACATAAGGTAGGAGGAGTAGCAGGATCATAACAAGGCCTTTGTCTGAAGCAATTACAGTAGAAGGTAATTTGTAGTTTTCACCAGTGCTGTTTCTATGCTATCATGGACACTAATTCCTGACTGAAAATCTTCAAATAAACTATTGTTATATAGAAAGTAACACAACTGATTGTTGATTACTTTCTCAAGGATCTTAGGAGATCTTATAATCCAGACACACCTTTGACAACACTGTTTGGCCAAAAGTACAGTGAAGAGAATGTATCTAAATGCTCCAGCATACAATAATATTTTAACTTTGTCTCAACAATTTGTGTTTCTCCCTTTCCTGTTTCAAAATTAAATGGTTTTCCTAGCTTGGTGTGGAAAAACTTGACTGGCCTGCACAGAGCCCTGACCTCAACCCCATCTAAAACCCTTGGGATTAACTGAAACACTGACTGCGAGCCAGACCTTATCGCTCTACATGGACTTCACTGATGCTCTTGTGGCTGAATGGGTGCAAATAGCTGAATTCAAGTTCCAACATCTGGTAAAAAGTCTGGAACTAGAAGAGTAGAGGCTGTTAAAGCAGCCCATTAATGGCCATGGTATCGCAATCGCATGTTCACTATCGCACATGGCTGCAATGTCAGGTGTCCACATACTTTTGGCCATGCAGTGTATGTTAATAATAATTTACAGTGTTGTTACTCCACAGATGAACTCGTTAATTTGTGTGATTTGTACTGAACTTTTGTTAGAGTATTTGAACTCAGCATTTCAGCATCCCGAGAGCGATTGAACGCCGCGTCATTGACCAGTCTGACCTTTGATCCGGAAGTCACCAGGTTAATAAAAGAGGTCAACGACCATTGTTCTACCTCTTTTCTCTGCTCCTCTTCGCTGCAGGAAGATAGCAACGCAGACCGCTGCCCTCCAGTGTGGTCTTCCAGGTCTGCCGGCCTACCAAGGAAGGACAAAAGGGTTAGCCCGCAACACAGGCAACTGCCTTCCTTCAGAACCAAACTCTGATCTTACAACAGTGCTATTTATCATTATCTCTGATAATCTTTATAGCCAAATTTAACTGATTGCACCTACACAGTTTGGTGCCCCTTTTAACATTGTGAATCCCAATAATAGGTAACTTGCTGGCTTGCTGATGTACTAACATACACGATAGGTGCGATCAAAATAGGACAAAAAGCTGCATCAACACTCAACACTCATATGAAAAAACACTCTATTACTATTTATCATCATCACAAAAGTCATGAGAAATGTCACAGCTTCAAAATAATCTATTTTTCTAGTTTATCTCATTGTCATACCTCATCTCATGTTCTTCATCAGCAAATTGAGTTATTGGCCTGGTTGTAATGGTGTTGACTGTTTTCCTAGTTAATGCTGTGACCAGTTTTGGTCCATGGGAACAGACTGGCTTGGTCTGGTGTCTGGTGTAACCAGACCAAAACCGCTCACAGCATCCACTGGGATGAGGAAGATTTAAACATACATATATTCCACATTTATAAACATATTATTGTAGAAATTTTTCTATTTAGCTTTAGGTTTTATCATTTTGCCATTCTTTAAAATTATGCTAGTGGCTTACTCAACATAGTGCAAGCAAAGAGAACCTGACTGAAAGATCTTGGAGAATGACATTTTGGTTTATCACAGAATCACATTCTTTCAAAGTCCAGTCCAGTATGTAGGATTTAGTGGCATCTAGCAGTGAATTTGCAATTTGAATACCACTCGTATCACCCTCCCCTTCCAAGCACGTCTAGGCGAAACTATGGTGGCTGCGAAACTTCAGAAAAACGCAAACAGCCCTATCTATAGCCAGTGTTTGGTTTGTCTGTTCTGGGCTACTGTAGAAACATGACAGTGCAACATGGCAACCTCTGTGGAAGGGGACCTTTAAATGAATAACTTAATATCTCAAGATTTTGCTGTTCCCACCTTTTGCATTTCTGTTTTTACATAAACAAAAGATCATAAAACTCCAGACTCCTGGTTTCCATGTCTTACTTTCTGAGTTTGCTGTATGGAAGTCCTATTATTACCACGGCACACTCTGGCAGACATAAACACAGGCCCATAATGTAGATAATTACCTGTACAAGCAAAACATAATGTTAAAATAATAAAGAAGTGCTTTTTCTCTCACATCCCTCTTCAAGGCATCGCTGGCGCTATCTGCTGTATTTATTGTACACGCGGCAACCCTGAAAAAAGCTCATCGCATGATAACGCCAAATTCAAAAGATTTCCTCTACCTGATTAGTTCAAAGCCACGTCACATACTTCAGCAGGTGATAGGTTTCTCTACTCTTTCTCTTTCTGTGGAGCAGGGCGACAGGCTTGGAAGAGACAGTGAATCAGACACTGTTTGCCTTTTGTTGAAATGAAAGGCTCACAGAACAAGGGCTCTCTACTTTATTATTTCCACAATGGAGAGACAGTGTCTTCATGTAGTAGCGCAACAATAGAAGCTTTTCATGTGATGTGCGGTGGAGGCGCTGCTTTTCATGCTTCCCCATTTAACAAGGCTGCATTTACCTTGCAAATAGGTTACGGCGGCTTTCTTGTCCTTTAGGTCTTCTGCTTTCAATTCACCAACACATTCAAAGACTTTCTCTATGTGTGCCCCTGGGTGCATCTATTCTATCTATGTTAGTGGGTGCATATGTGAATGTGTGCGTATGTCTGTGTGTGCTCAGTGTCTTTCTAGCTGCCAGAAGACTTGGCCTCATTGTCAAAGCAAGCCACCATATGTTGATTAGTCTTGAGAAAACAGGGAGAGAAAGAAAAGAAGTAAATGAAAAATAACAGTGAAAATCGAGTGAAATTGCTCAGCCGTTTGTACATTCCTTTTCCTTTCAATGACAAAACGTTGACCCAGCTGAAACCTGCACAAGTCATTTTGCCAGCGTTGTACAGAAATAAACTTTGCGTCTGACAGGGAGATAGATGCCCTCATCTTGTTTTCACACAGAGATAAACGAAACAGGAGGGGGAGCATTTAGTGGGTTTCATATTATCATGTTCAGAAATATGTGTGTGTGTGTGTGTGTGTGTGTGTGTGTGTGTATGTACAGCACAGTATGGATATGAAGTAATGAGGCATGTGTGGGGCCCAGGAGAGGCTCCACAAGTGTGTGATATGTTGTGGTCCACAAAAGACCCTCAGCAGGACAAACACACTGACAGCACAGATTCAGCCTTCTGTTTGCACATGCAATTGTTGTTTTAAAAAAATATATTTTGAGATTTAGGTCCTTATTTCTGTTTACATTGACTTCATAATGTGTTGGAAATTATTTCTAAATGCATATTTTGCATATGCTTCATTAAGTGTTTGAATTATTTATATCTAAATAGAGATAGAGTTTATATCCTTATGTTGAGGTTCAAAGTTAATTCTTGACCTTGGAAACAGCATCATCAGATCATATTATCTGACATGACCACAAGCTCCACAGAGCTAATAAATTGACCTAGAGTTGAGATTGTTTACGCAACAGCTGTTTCCAAGGTCAAGAATGATCTTCAGCTTTTAAGCCAACATGGAGAAGAAGTCCCTAAAAAAATGGAAATTTAAACATCTGAACAATAAAAAAAAAAAAAGGTTTATTAATAACCAATTATAAGATAATTATGTTTTGGCATTTTATACTGTATTTTACAATGTGTTATTCAATGTAAGTATTCATTAACTTAATAATACAACTGATAATAATATTGCTCTTTTATTTTGGACAAAATCAAGATTCTCATGAAAGGAGTTAATCCATTGGTTGTAACAATTTAAAGTGTCAACAATAAATCCCACATATTTGTTGAGATCCTGAGATATGTGTTTAACTTCTGTATTATACAAAAAACATGGTCAAAAAGAAAAATACATTCACTTTAGATTTGTGGTTTGCGTTCAAGAGCTTTTATTTAAGCCCTCTGGAATGTTTAGTCTTGGTTAGTTGCATTAACTGGGCATTTCAGCAGGATTTACAACAGGGACAAAAGAGTGGGGACATACGATAATATACACAGTAGACACATAAAGGCAGTACACTGTTATACTGTATATTACACTACACATGACAAACAGCCTTTAGTATATATTAAAGTTAACAGGCAATAAGAATAGACAGAGCTGTAGTATTATGATAACAAGAATAGTCGTTGGGAGTGATTGGGATATCTACTGTAGAAAATTGTTGAAATGATCCTAGTTAGCTCTAGTGTACATTCTAAAAAACTAAATTCTAATTAGAGTCATTGTGTTGCTGCTCTTTTCTGAGTGAGTGTTTGATTATGACTTTGGACTAGCAGGTATTTACTGCACTTGTGTTTTTGTGTTGGGTAGGTTTGGTTATTAGCAGAAATATCAAAGATATTTATGAATATTAATACAATTCTCAATGTTATTAATATAGATTAATAATTACGAGTCACCACACTGGAATCAGGGATCAATAACCACCTAAAAGTGTTGATAATTAAATATTACCTTACATTTTAAGTGGACAGTGAAGGGTGCATCCCAGCGTTGACTATCGCAACCAGCTATTATCACAACAAATACACACAATAACAACAGGCAACTGCTCTTTAAAATATACAATAGTGCTTATTTTACCTTTTCATTAATTAAAAATCGATAACTTCAGCAAACAACCACTATAGTCTAAACAAAAGAAAATATGCATATAAAAGCATACACAATCAGCAAGCCGATAAATGCAACCGCAGGGGGGCACAAGCCAGTGTCTTCATGTGCCAGTCCCAAGTCTGGATAAATGCAGAGGGTTGTGTCAGGAAGGGCATCCGACGTAAAACACGGGTTAACAACGACCGCCACCGCTGCTGTTGACCTACAGGGTACCGGTGGAAATTGGACTACTGTTGGTCGAAGACGAAGAAGGAGAGGAGGAAGGTGTGTTCGTAGGCAGAGAGAGAAGAGGAAAGCTAAGAATGTAGGACTGACAGTAGGGACTTTGAACATTGGGACTATGACAGGGAAGGCTAGAGAGTTGATTGACATGATGCAGAGAAGGAAGGTGGACATACTGTGTGTCCAGGAGACCAGGTGGAAAGGTAGCAAGGCTAGAAGCTTAGGAGCAGGGTTCAAGTTGTTCTACCATGGGTCGGATAGGAAGAGAAACGGAGTAGGAGTTATCCTGAAAGAGGAGTTTGTGAGGAATGTTCTTGAGGTGAAAAGAGTGTCAGACAGGTTGATGAGCCTGAAGCTGGAAATTGAAGGGGTGATGTTCAATGTTGTGAGTGGTTATGCCCCACAGGTAGGATGTGAGTTAGAAGAGAAGGAGAAATTCTGGA
>CM022490.1:2902083-2918758 GCA_011952105.1 Coreoperca whiteheadi
AAGTACTTCGGGTCAACGGTTCAGAGCAATGGAGACTGTGGAAAAGAGGTGAAGAGGCGAGTGCAAGCAGGTTGGAACGGGTGGAGAAAAGTGTCAGGTGTGTTGTGTGATAAAAGAGTATCAGCAAGAATGAAAGGAAAGGTGTTCAAGACGGTGGTGAGACCAGCGATTTTGTACAGCTTAGAGACAGTGGCACTGAAGAAAAGACAAGAGGCAGAGCTGGAGGTGGCAGAGCTTAAGATGTTGAGGTTCTCTTTAGGAGTGACGAGGATGGACAGGATCAGGAACGAGTACATCAGAGGGACAGCTCATGTTAGATGTTTCAGAGATAAAGCCAGAGAGGCCAGATTGAGGTGGTTTGGACACGTTCAGAGGAGAGACTGTGAATATATTGGTAGAAGGATGCTGAGGTTGGAGTTGCCAGGCAGGAGGTCTAGAGGAAGACCAAAGAGGAGATTTATGGATGTAGTGAGAGAGGACATGAAGTTAATTGGTGTGAGTGAAGAGGATGCAGAGGACAGGGTTAGATGGAGGCGCATGATTCGCTGTTGCGACCCCTGAAAGGGAACAGCCGAAAGGAAAAGAAGAAGAATCAGCAAGCCAATAGGCTGTGTGTGTTTGTGTGTGTGTTTGTGTGTGGGGGGGGGGTGCGAGGAGAGGCGGTCAAAATGGCAACAGCCCGCTCAATTTAACTGCTCTCAGGATCACGCATAGCGTAGCTAGCTATGCTACCACGTTATCAGGGCCATTTGGGGCCTTAAATGTGCGTTTAAAGATGTGAGAGTTAGTGGAGAAGAAAGAGGGAGAAAATGCACACAGAGAAACAAGAAATCTCAAATGCCGTGGATAAGCAGAATAGGCATTACCTTATCCCACAGTAACACAGCAGTGTTACTGGACTCGTCATATAAGGTATGGCTATCGGCTCCACAGTGGCTACGCTAACAGTTCCCCCGGTGTGGCCGGTACAAACAGTAACTTCTAACATAAAAGAGAAACATGCAGAGAAGCACCAGGAAATCAAATGCTGTGGGAGACATAATAGGTGTCACTTCATCACACAGTAATCAGGCAGCAGACTTCTGTCTGGCGGTCTTATTACTGGACTCACGTCTGATGGAATGTGGCTATTAGCTTTAAAGGGTTATAGCTAACTCAGTTAGCCAACTTTGCTTGGATAGTCCAGGCAAGGCCCAACAGCTGAAGGGATGCGTTAGGAGGAGCAAAGGGTATTTCAGCTATGTCATAATCACAGTGTGCTGTAGAAATTGAACAATACATAGTTAAGTACTGAGTGAAAAAAGTCAGTTTTCCATGTCAAAGCGTAGCCTACAAGGTAATGCAAGGTTTTCTTCAGTTGCCACAATAAAGATAATTTCCAGGTGTTTAATGTGGAAATAAAGGGTGGGGATACACACCTGCCTACTTCAGTCTGCAAAAACATTTTCTGCAGTAAATTTGTACTCCTTACTTAAAGAAACATGGACACATGTTGTGGACATAAATTATGTGACAGTCATCCATGTATTAAACTGTATGACAATAGTATAACTTATTTTTCCCTGTTAGTGCAATGAAGGGTATAAGTAAGTAAGTTAGGGCAACAAAAATAAGATTGATTCTTTATTAAAAAGACAAAACAAAAAAATACCAAAAAGGGGAGAAATGTAAACTTGAACCTTACAGACAAAAAATCTCGGTGCATAATAAGTTTAAGGGGGGAGATTTATTTTAGCTCATGAATTTATTAATGCTTTCAAATTGGTAATTAACTCTTAAATAACTTTTTGTGCATATATTTACAAATGATCGACGTTAATGCACCATTGACACATGCTTCATTCGAGGTTTGAATTGTTTATAGTGTGTAATGGAGGATTTTTTAAGTCCATCCATCCATCCATTTTCTACCGCTTATCCGGGACCAGGTCGCGGTGGGAGGAGTCTAAGCAGAGACACCCAGATTTCCCTCTACCCAGACACTTCCTCCAGCTCTTCCGGGGGAATACCGAGGCGTTCCCAGGCCAGCCGAGAGACATAGTCCCTCCAGCGTGCCGTAGGTCTTCCCCGGGCCCTCCTCCAGGTTGGACATACCCGGAACACCTCCCCAGGGAGGCGTCCAGGAGGCATCTGAAACAGATGCCCGAGCCACCTCAGCTGACTCCTCTTGATGTGGAGGAGCAGCGGCTCTACTCTGAGCTCCTCCCGAGTGACCGAGCTCCTCACCCTATCTCTAAGGGAGCGCCCAGCCACCCTGCGGAGGAACCTCATTTCGGCCGCCTGTATCCGGGATCTTGTCCTTTCGGTCATAGGAACGTAGATCGACTGGTAAATAGAGAGCTTTGCCTTCCAGGTCAACTCCTTCTTTACCATGACAGACCAGTACATCGACCGCATCACTGCAGAGGATGCACCGATGCACCTGTCGATCTCCCGCTCCGTCCTTCCCTAACTCATGAACAAGACCCCAAGATACTTAAACTCCTCCACTTGAGCCAGGAGCTCTCCACCAACCTGAAGGGGACAATCCATCCTTTTCCGGTTGAGAACCATGGCCTCGGACTTGGAGGTGCTGATTCTCATCCCCGCCGCTTCGCACTCAGCTGCAAACCGTCCCAGTGCATGTTGAAGGTCCTGATTTGATGAAGCCAACAGGACAACATCATCTGCAAAAAGCAGAGCCGAAATCCTGTGGGCCCCAAACCGGACTCCCTCCGGCCCCCGACTGCGCCTAGAAATCCTGTCCATATAAACAATGAACAGGACCGGTGACAAAGGGCAGCCCTGCCAGAGTCCAACATGCACCGGGAACAGATCTGACTTACTGCCGGCAATGCGAACCAAACTCCTGCTCCGGTCATATAGGGACTGGACAGCCCTTACCAGAGGACCCCGGACCCCATACTCCCAGAGCAACCCCCACAGGTCGCCGCGAGGGACACAGTCGAATGCCTTCTCCAGATCCTCAAAGCACATGTGGACTGGTTGGGCAAACTCCCATGAACCCTCCAGTAACCTGGCAAGGGTATAGAGATGGTCCAGTGTTCCACGATCGGGACGAAAACTGCATTGTTCCTCCTGAATCCTAGGTTCGACTATCGGCCAAATTCTCCTCTCCAGTACCCTGGCATAGACTTTTCCGGGGAGGCTGAGGAGTGTGATCCCCCTATAGTTGGAACACACCCTCCGGTCCGCTTTTTTAAACAGAGGGACCACCACCCCAGTCTGCCAGTCCAGAGGCACTGCCCCCAGCCACCACGTGATGTTGCAGAGGCGTGTCACCTAAGACAGCCCCACAACATCCAGAGACTTGAGGTACTCAGGGCGGATCTCATCCGCTACCTCAGTGACCTCAGCCCGGGAATCGACAAGTCCACAACCGAGCCCCCAGCCTCTGCTTCCACAATGGAAGACATGCCAGTGGGGTTGAGGAGATCCTCGAAGTACTCCTTCCACCGTCCGAGGATGTCCCCAGTCGAAGTCAGCAGATTCCCACCCCCACTGTAAACAGTGTGTGCAGGGCACTGCTTCCCCCTCCTGAGGCGCCGGACGGTTTGCCAGAATGTCTTCGAGGCCGACCGATAGTCCTTCTCCATGGCCTCACCGATTTATTAAGTAATTAGTACAAATCCTTTTTAGGTACGTTTAACATTTTTGATTAAATAATGTTAATGTATGGTCCAGCTTCTAGCTTACTCCAAAGCTTTCAACCACATCTCATTGGAGAACATTCACATCAGATGTCAAGTTCCATACTTAGGTCATCATTTGACAACTGAGCCATTTCCGTGACACTTTAACAACTCAGTTCAAACTGAAAACTCCAGTCAAAATACTATTTTAGTAAAATGAACTGAATCGCATATTTTAAAATGTTTTATAATTTACTGATGTGAGATTTAAAAACAGTAAGTATTAATAACCAATTTAAATATATTTATATAGTGGCTTACACAGTGTTAACATATTTACAGTGTATAGTATATTTAGTGTTTAATGAAAAATGTATTATTACACATTAGTACAGATGTACAAATCAAGGACAAATGCAATAAATGCTGTGAC
The DNA here is from genome assembly GCA_011952105.1 of Coreoperca whiteheadi. Taxonomy (NCBI): domain Eukaryota; kingdom Metazoa; phylum Chordata; class Actinopteri; order Centrarchiformes; family Sinipercidae; genus Coreoperca; species Coreoperca whiteheadi. The sequence goes on from CM022490.1 coordinate 2,906,149, forward strand.
CTCACAATATTGATATAGAAGAATGAATTCAATATTAAATTCAATGCCAAAACACAGCTGCTAGCCTGCTGCCAACACTGCTACTGGACTGGAGTTGCAGGCAGTAGTAGTCCACTTAGTTTGTCACTACTTCCACAGACTCCGTGATGCTGTCGGGGCTGGACTGGAAACATATCCTCAGCGTGTTTTCTCAACCCTCCTTGAATAGAGAGTAACAATGGCCCAGAGTACACTTCTGGACTACTCTGGTGTGATACATAATATGTTGATAGAAGTTCGGATGAACATTTTTAAGGTTTGCCGTGTTAAAACCCCCAGTATCGACAAGGGCTGCATACCTGCCGAGTACCTGGTCTGGTGCCGGCACAGAACAACATGCAGCACTGTCAGTTCTGCGACAGGGTCTGCCTTCCCCAGTGTTTTTCTTTCACCTTTACAGAGACACACTCCCATATTGTTATTGCCATAGTGAGCGTAGTAGGATCTCTGCCGGCCACACCCGATCAATACACAAAAAAGCTGGGAAACTGAGTTGAGTCAAATCCAATGTTAAGAAGTGTGCTGCAGTCTTATCTAATTCTTGCCGAAAGAACTGGTAGGTGAGAAACCACAAACCACCACACCAAAACAAAAAAACAGAGCACACTCCTCGCGGACTAGGTTTGCATGTGGAGCTTTTTTGTAAACAGTTATTTTTACATTTAATGTTTCTTACCAAAACTAAAATGTAAATCCTGTATTGTTTACATCCATGTTTGCTTGCTACCAGCCTTTTGTAAGAACATTGCTACATTTATTTGTGTGTTAGCGCAACCGGCTGTCAATGAGAGGAATAACCAGAGGCAGGAATGTGCAGTGCACTGCTTTTTGGTATGTGTCTGATCATTAGAGTACATGAATTTGCTCATACACCTCCCAGACAATGCCATGTCCTCACCACCATGCTGTTGAATATCAGAGCTCTGTAGTCTGTGTCTAGTTAGTCCTCCTTTGTGTAATCCTTTCATATTGGGGAAACATCTCTCTGTTTCCATTCAGGGAGCATGTATCTGCATTTGAAGACAATGATAAGAGTCTGACAAAAACTACCTCCCACCTGTACATCACCTGTTTCTCAAAAAGCTTTCTGTTCAGGTTCGTGTGCTTCCCTCCCTTTGAAAGACAGAGGACATTATCTTGCAGTAGCAGCAGAAACAGAAGCTTAAAAATAGATGCAGCGTTGATGAATTCATTGGTGGCCTCAGCAAACAAGCTAGCACAGCACGCTGATGTAAGTTACAGACAGAGCTCTTTGTGTGTCCCAATCCTGGAGCCTCAATACTGCTCAGCAAAAATGATTCACTAACACTGATAGAAGAATCCCCAACTGCAACAGCATTCATAATAAGAGGGATGGATGTGCGGGGCATGTCCTTTCCATGCTGGGCTGCAGTATATAAATGACTGGCTTCTCTCATTCTGTAATGGGAGATCCAGAGCCTGAAAACTGATGGTGAGCCTGGTCATTTGTCATACTTGCTCTGCTTTGCTCTCTGACATGATTTATGCCGAGATCTCCCTCTACACTAATCCACTACCTCGCCATCTCTGGATTAAAAATCCATCCTTGCTGACATTTACATATTAAAAATGGTAGTTAGGGCAATTCTCCATGTGGAAAAAAAAGGTGCATGCTCTGTGGGGGCTCTTATCGATCACCCTGACAATATGTTTGTACGGAATCTAAATGGGGACACAAATAGAATTTGTTGCATATGCTGATGATACTAGTTGCTTGGCCTGGATTCCTCCTCCTTTACTGTATGTATGCAACCTCACTTTCTCTCTGAGTCCTGACTGAGTTGTGTCTCTAGCAGCCAGCAGTGAAAAGTTGCACCTAATGCTTAATCTAGGATCAGATATTTCCATTTTTATATCAGACTTTTCACCTGTATTTTATACAGGCAAAAGTTATTGTTCAGCTATTTGTGTTATGTCAACATTACCTCTTGTCACCCGATTGGCACAAATAAACTTTAAAACATTGAACACAGATGCCATACATATATTGCTCAAATCAATGGAGCTCACACTTTCCACTGGTATAATCTCCATATACTAACCCCAAAGTCCATCAAGCATGTCCATAAATCTGCTTAGAAATAAAAAACAAACTCTTTGTAACTTCAGATCTTGCCATCAAACATTGGATTTTTTTATATTTTATCCAATATTCAATATTTTTTCTTCATAACCCTGGTGACATCCATGGTTACTGTGCAAACAGGAACTGCTATTAGCTAATGTAGCATGATTTTTAATAGTGCTGATTCAAAGAAATGTGAAAAAACAAGACTGGAGTGGTGTATGACATAATCATGACATCACATGCAGACAGCTTTGGGGAAAACTACATCAGCAAAGCAGCAAGCTTCATACTTAGATCATGTGGTGACAACTGAGCTAACTCTATTCTCTGAGGAAAATTATAATGTGTGGATGAAAGCTTTGTAAAATGCTTTGTAGATGTTGAGTTATAATTATTTTGCTAAGCTACTGTTCCCAAGGTCAAGAATGAACTTTCATGCTCAAATGACACTTTCTGTTTACAGTACACAAAGCATGATGAGAACTCTTGTTACAAAATCTCAAAGTCATTTCATAAGAAAAAAACATTGTTAATGTTTCACACTATTAAAATTACTGAGGCTCAGCATGGTTTGGTTCTTAGATCTCTGAAACTCGGATACTTTCCACTGTCCATCCATAAATATGTGCTGTGTTGAAAACCTGTGGACATATAGGCAAAAAAACAAAGTATTAGCATGACTTACCAACTCATGGCATTTCAGAGTAGCCTAATGTAAGATAAAACATGATGCTATTAGTTGAAAACTCAATTTGAACTTTAGTATTTAGGCAAGATGCAGAGAGGCTGTCCAAATGTTTTTCAAGCCAACATAGCTATAATTCTATTAGACACTATACAAAATGTTATAAGAAGAAGTTAAAGCAAAGTGTAGCCCAGGCTTAATAATGACCCTGTTGCATTTATAAAATATAAATGTTATATAATATAAAATATTTTATTTTAAGTATTCAAATGTGGTAAGAAGTAGTGGTCACAAGCTATAGCCGAATAAACAGTTGAAAACATTACAATACAGCTGTCTGACCATAGAGGGTTAATTTTTATTTATTTCGGTTATCTTTGATGGCCTTGCAAGTAAGCCAATGGGTTAACTCTGAGTCTGCGAGCTGACCAATCAGCTATCCACTAGGCTCCGTTACACTTACACCTTCAAGTTTCCCCCTCCTCACGTTCTTTTGCACCGGCACCTGAGCGAGGATGCTGCAATTATCCTCTTGGTAAAAGGAGAAACGTTATTTCGTTAAGTGAATGAATTCTAAAAGTATTCTTGGTTATACTGACTATGCTCTGTTATAGCAGAGTTTAAGTGAGCTGTGTTGAATCCACTGTCGTTATGGAGTTAAAGGCAGTGAATTCTGCTGAAATGGTGAGTTATGTACCAAGCGCTAGGCCTTTGAGTTGCTAGCATCCATGCTAATCGGTGCTAATGAGTAAGGGCTAATAAGTAAAGGTGCTAAGTTAGACTGCATGCATTCATATGCTAATCGGGTAATTAGTCACAACAGGCCAGCGAGGTATTGTTGTTAGCTGTGGAAAGTAACTAATAATTTGTCTGGTTGTGAAATTTTACCGTTCCATACTGTGTTAACTATGGGTATTTTGTTAAATGAATGATGTACGAACTGTGAATTTAATTGTTTAATTGGAGTTCATGGTGAAGTAAAGGGGTGCATTTTTAGTGCATTATTTCCACTGTTACCGGTGCAGGGAGGGATAAATAAGCACGCACGTTTAATGCCTCTAAATGAAAATGCTGTAATTCATTTTGTGGATGATACAGTTTATGAATGTTTACATGCAATTTATGCAGTTTTATGTATGATGGGCTAATGTTACTAAAGTTCCATTAAACTTGAATTAGAAATGTATTTTTATAAAGCTTACCTATTGATGTAAGTGCATTTTGATACCTAAGAGAAGACATTTAAGAACTGTTGTACAACTAAGATCCCACTGATTCCCAGTCCAAGTGGCTGGGTGGCGAGCTAATAGTGATTTTGACTTTAGATGGATTGCCCAGGATCTCCTTCCTCGTTCATCATGGTGGTAGGAAGAACACTGCCACAATCTCATAAGGGCCCCGACGTTTGAAGAAAACCTGAACTCTTGTCAATATGGTTAAGTGAAAACAGTGAATAACTGAGCTCAAGGAGCTAAATAGGTTCCATTTCACGTGCGCACATTATTATTTTTGTTTGTTATTTTCCATACCTGTTTTATATGTATGTACAATCAATGTCCCAGTGTATTTAATACACTTTGTTCACACTTTTGTTCTGGAGTTGTGCTCTCTTTATTGACATTCAATTCTCTGGCTCTTAACAATCTAGTTCCTTCTGATACTGGTCCAAATTCACATTGACGACAACTGGTAAGACTATTAAGATCTATCACAACAATGTACATTATTAATATCCCGTAATAAGGGTATCAAAAGGAAAGATAATACTGTTACTACTCAGCTGGTCAACATATGTAAATACTGCAGCAAACATTCTGCCAGTCCCTTTTTCAGGTCCGGCCCAACTCCCTGCTAGCACAGTTTTCTGGAGATGCAGGATTCAAAGTTTCTTCGGTTGTACAGGCTTTTTCCAGAAACGCTTTTATAGAGATTGTGATGTTGTGGTTTGTTGAATAAAATATCTCTGGCTACACTAACTTCTTCAGCTAGGCTTGAGTAACCTTAGAAGAAAAATAATGTAGCAAAAATCGCAAGGCTTAGTGGTAAAGTTAGAAAAAGATAAATGTGAAAAGAAACTCTCTTCAGTTATACTGAGGCATTAAACCTTGCTTGGAAATTATTAACTTTGCGTATGGACTTCAGGCGAGGAAAAGAAAATTTAAAGAAATAAGTATTTAGAAAACAAAAGGTAAAATTAAACAACTGTTGATCATCAAGGTGAGGGCCAACCTAAAGCTGAAATGTCTGTGTTGGGACTGTTGAGTTCATTCATGTGTGACGTTAACTGAACTTTGAATTAAGGACTGCATTACCTTTTATGCAACAATCCCGAGACAGTGAATGCAGCCATTATAATCTGTGTGACCCGAAAGTTACCAACCTTTGCTTTTCTCTTCCCTCTAGTCATCCTCCTTGCAGATGGCTGCACACCATCCCCCCTCTTCCTCCTGGCTTCGCTCTAGCCAGCAGCAGACCGCTTCTTGTCGTCTGGTAAATCTGCTGGAGCAGACCACCGATTAAAGGGTTAGGCCGCAACACAGAAGCCTGCCTTCCCTCAGAACCTAATTCTAACTCTTAACAGCAGCAACGCGAGATCCTGCGTAAGATTGCTGTAACTAAGTTCAGCGCTCCTACACACTGTCTGCCAGCTAACTTTAAGAAGCAACGCAGCACGGACTGGTAACCACTGGGCATAGAAAGTTATCTTAACAGGGTACTTAGCATTGTTAAGTACAGACCCGTTTAGTTAACTTTGCATATGTGACATTACTGTTGTGATTTCATTAATATTTATTGTTGTGATGCGTTTTCAATCTGTTAGGTTAATCTGGTAGCCATTATTAAATTGAAATTAGTTTATGTTGCACACAGGGACTTTGCATGCTGACTAATTAATTTAACTTGGCAATGATAGCTTACAGGTCACCATTACCTGCTAGCACACACACACACACACACACACACACACACTAGGGCTGCAACAATATATACAAAAGCGACAGGGAGTGAGAGAGAATGAGTGTGTATCTGAGTGTGAGAGTTTGTGAGTGTGAATCTCAGAGGTGGGTAGTAACGAGTCACATTGTTACACTTATTTGAGTAACTTTTTTTTTTTTAATAATTTACTTCTGATAGTAGTTCTAAGAATAGATTCATTGTTCTGACAGCTCAGGTCCCATTAAAAACAAAATCTACATCTTTTTGTGCACTTTAAAAAAGCCTATATATTCTGCAGATGTTAAGCAGACGTGCATGTTTTTTGTGTTAGTCCATTTGTTTTTTGTTTTTTATTACTTAAAAGCTTAGGGATGTTCAAGGAGCAACCTGTCAGTTCTTTTTTGAATAATAGGGTTGGAAATTAATGGGGGGTTTTTTGTTTTTTTTATCCGATTAATCGATTAATCGTTAGTTGTAGCCCTAACACACACGCCTCTAGTTTGGCCTTCAGCAAAGAAGCAATCTTCGACATGCTCACACACACACACACACTTTTGTCTGCAGTTTAGTGTATTTAGAGTAAGTCTTCATATTGTGTGTTTTTACTTTGTTTATCTATTTAAATAAATGCTTGTGTATAATTATGCTGGTCTCTTTATGTCTTAAAAGAGTGAGTAATTTGCCAACCTCTTCTATGTTGAATTCCAAATCCTTCACATACTAGCTATTAATGGTAATTTTGGGTTATAGTTAAAGTAACAATCTGAGTTCCAAATTGATAGTTTAGTGTATTTTATGAGATTCAGTCAATTAATTGGCAATCATTTCCCTTCGTTCCCGGACAGTAATGCCCCAAGGTCTTTATTAATTAATTAAAGTCATTATTTATGATTATCTTTGATTATTGTGATAGCCAAATCTAATTGATTGCACCAACACATCTTGGTGCCCTTTCAATCACGGTAAACCCCAACATCTGTGAGACTAGCTTTGTTCGTTTGCCAAGGGAGGAGGAGCTTCGGCTATGGAGGAAGGCTTTCCGCTGAAACTATTCCTTTGTTTGAAACTCTTACCACAGTTCATGTTCTGACTAGTGAATTTAATTTAAGTTTTACGTGCAAAAATGTCACATACTCAAACATCACTATGGCCATAATGGCCATCATGAATTGAAACAACAAAATAGCATAGTGCTTATAAAACATTCAGATACAAATTATTATTATTTTTAACCCTATTAATGAGTGGCATATGGTTTAACAATACAGTTTGATTTAATACAGTACAATTTTATAGTAGCTACAATATTATATAGTTTCATAATGGCTATGGTGGCAGAGACTTCTGTCTGTTGGTTAGTAGGTGGCATTGTTGTTACCTGATAAACAAAAAGTTAACTTCCTGAATTAATAACTGAAAATTGTGTTTGCATGTGTGTGTGATGTGTGTAAGACAGATAAAGTTGGAGGATATGTTGCTTTTGGTCTCTCCTCTATTCCAGAGAGGCAGTTTATTGTCTTTAAATTTTGCTGTTGAGTCCATTAGCATTGCAAGGCATGTTTTCCTCTGGAGCAGAAAGATCTATCTTTTTGCCTGGGAAGTTTCCAAATAGACAACTCTATGGCTTGAGAGCGGGAAAAGTCAGTTGCTGAGCAGAGCTTATTCAAACTCTCCTCATGGCATTCCAGTGGGTCATATATGAGGTTGATGTGTGATGGGTGAATGTGAGGATAGGAAAAACATAGTCAAAAGTAAATAAAAATTAATATCATAAGAGGGAAAAAACTTGCTTAGGACATCCTTAGATGAAAATCTGATATTGTACTTACTGTACAATCTCATAACCCTGTAAATATAGGAAATTGAAAAAAGGTTGACATGATCAGCTTCAGAGACGTACAGCTGGCCTATGTGTAAGAAGTTTGGCTTACTTTGTTAAATGATAACAAAACATAAAAATGTATAAAAAATGTTTTATATTCAGCAAACAAAAGTATTGAAGACTCCTCTATGGTTGCCAGAGCTCTATTCACCTAATTTTCAAGGCAAGACTGTATTTTGAATGGTCATGAAAAATGAAGGAAGGAGAGAGAAAGACATTGCCTATGAAAAATGAAATATTTTTTGGCTGAAAAAGTGATGAAAGGGGTCATAATAGTTGGAATTGATTACAGCTGGAGCAGCTGATGCTCTTTTAAACAGTGAGAGCAGAACGACGTGAACTCTCTGAATTGTCTAAAAGCGCCTGAAGGCTGACTGGCTCAAACAGAGATGTGATTGTAAGGAAATCACACCTATCACATCTGAAGAGTTGGAAAGCAACTCAAAGATTATTTATGCTTTTTTAGCCAAGCTTTCTACAAAGGCTGGTGACGACAGCTTCTGTGAAAACAGTTTATTTTTCTTCACAGGAAACTACAGAGAGCTTCGGATAGTGAGGGGAAACACCCTTTGCTGTAAATATTTCACATTCTCCTTAGCAGTAGTTTGTGTAATAAATTGATGCACTGTGTTAGACATAAAAAACTGACTCCCCCAGCAATGCAGTATAAAACTATGTAAAGATAATGCACAATAAACATACTAATGGGTTTATTAAAGGGTTACTCCAGCAATTTCATATTGCACCTCCATAAAGTTGGGGAACAATAATGATCAAAATGTATGCAGCAGAGGTCGAGATATTCTGACTTTTAGTCCCAAGTATGGGTCAACCTCCAAAAACATTGGATCCTGTATTTCCCAAAATGTATTACTTTCCCTGCTTGGTAAACACATGTCTTTCAAACTCCAGTAGTTAACACAGTCTTTATGTTAGATCACTGTAGTATCCAAGCCCCATCTGCGATAACCCTGGTGACATCACTAGGGTTATTTTCCTCAGACTTTGGAAGGCTCTTTCAGTAGTTTTGTACAGTCTAAGTAGAACTCCTAGTAAACTGAACTATATGTATAACGTTAGAGTGAAAACAAATATAAAGATCATCTTAACCACTACGTAAAACTGCTAAGATCTTACTCAAAACATTGTTCTAACAAACAAAATGTGAGACATTGGTTAGATAACACATTGCTTTTGAAATGAACTGTTTATTTCTATTATTTCTAGTGGCAAACTACTCCCAAGAGGTACCTCTGTAACAAGGAATCCCTCAAAGACTACATGCAGAGTCACACTTGTGACTTAAATGGCCGCCATATTTACATTTCCCTTTGTCTAGCAGCTTCACCACCACTTTTACAAGTAAAGTTCAGTGATTTATTGGTTTGGTAACCCACTGGTACAGTATTTACAGGTGCATCTCAATAAATTAGAATGTCAAGTTCATTTATTTGAGCCAAATGTGAAATATATGAACTTTTCCATGACATTCTAATTTATTGATATGCACCTGTATGTAATATCAGATATCTGCCACTCCATGTCATCTACCACCGATAAGAATCTGAAAGCATGTAATATATTTTAAACTGATTGTTCATTATAAGGCAGAAAGGTGTCCCAGATACACTTCTCTATAGATATATAGGTAGGGATAATTAATTGTACAGCCTGCAGTTGTTACCTTTTGAGTGCATGTGAAAAAATGTGCATGCAAGTATCTGAATGTGTGACTTTGTAAAAAAAGTTTTGCAGCTGTTGAAATATTTTGCAAGTGTGACAAAGTTTTGCAGCTGTAGAAATATTTTGTGTATGTGTGCAAATATTCCTGCATAAATATATGCAGGAATATTTGCAGCAGTGATTTTTCACACAGTCTGTCCTATCTACAGTATGTGTCTGACACTGAAGCTACAAACTGCGCAAGTTACAAGCACGAATTTTGACCATGTTTTAACGCCTGTGCTGACTAGCATATCAGCACTGCCCACTGATTAACCAGTCAGAGGAAGTCAAAAACTGTCCAATTAGGGGGCAAAAGGTTCTAGCGCGTAGGGCTGCAGCTATTGATTATTTTAGTTATTGAGTATTCTACCATTTTTTTCTATCGATTAATCGAGTAATCGGATAGGTAGGCCTACGTTTTCTTTATTAAAGAGCAATACTAAATATACAAGAGAAAATAAGACAGGTATCTTAAAAACAACTAATTTGATTCTCTTTTAGAAAGAGTTTAAGTTTTATTGCGAACAATAACAAGAGTAGAGATGGGCATGGAGATGCGGGGATCAGCGCTAACGTCACTAAATCAGCTGTTATAAACAATCCATCTATCGCACATGCTTCTGATCTATGCACCCGATCGACGCATCACAATTATTGAAATTCTCATTGTTAAGCCCGATGCTATCGTAACATTAGCTGCACTGAAGTAGGTTGCTTTAAAAAGGGCTTTTGGCAAAATTACATTTGTAAAATAACCTAACCATACAGCACACGAAGTAACAGCTGGAACGTGAGCAAAAGAGAGAGATGTGTTTGTGTTTAAGTCAGATAAAGTACATCGCACATATAGATCTACATTTTGAGCTAATCATTCATCATAGTAACACAGCTTGTTTCATTAAGTTAGGAGCTATAAATATGATTAAAGTGTGAGATTTAAATTACACAGATCAATGAAAGCACGCAGCTCTGAAAGCACGAGCGCTGCGCATCACGCACACACAGTTACAGCTTGTTCTGCTATTTGTTGCCTAGCTTTTATCCACATTTGAATTGTTTATTTCGTAGATGTCAAGTATTTATAAAGTCCCATTAAACATTTCTCATACACATTACAAGATGATGATGCATGCTGGTTGCTCCATCGAGTCGCTCTCATCAGCTGACATGCAAACTTAAATGTTCAGCGTCGCATCCTGAAGCTCAACACGCGAGCAAGACTAAATTGCATTACTTGTGATGATGCCACTCTGTGATCTTGAAATGAGCTGAAAACGAAAATTAAAGAATGACATTCATTGCGTTTTACCATGAAATGAGAGTTCCGCGTCTTTATTAAAATAAAGACACATTAATGATTTTTCTCTCATCCACCTGCAAGTTTTGGAATGTTAGGCTACTTTTATTACTTTACTCACCTGACACGCTGAAATAACTGCAATCTACGCATATTCCGAGTCTTTACACAACATGACCATGTGTAATTAAATGGACTAAACAAAGCTTCGAGGCAACCGATTTTGCCTCGATGATTTTTTTAATTCGAGTAACTCGAGTTACTCGACGAATTGTTTCAGCCCTACTAGCGCGTTCTGGTTACTTCGTCGTGCATCTGTAGTATGCTGGAGTCAACATGAAGGAGCCAGAGGTGAACTCTTCTGGGATACAGTTGGATCAATTAGCACGGAACATGCCAGTAAAGTTTTACATTGTAATTCAATACAGCTATAGTACATCTTTATATACAGTCTATGGCTTAAGTATGCGCACAAATATTTCACCATTCAGTTCATGTTTACATTCTGCATGAATTTAAAGAATAGCCTTACTTCCCTATATATAAATGTTACTTGTTCAAATGGCACAACAAACATTAGCCAACATACTCTAGCAAGCTAAGACATTAGGTAATATGCAAATTAAGTAACTCTGGGATGCACGCACTAATGTCTTGATATATGTAGTTAATTACAATGTAAAACTTTACTGGCATGTTCCGTGACTTCCTCTGACTGTATAGTCAGTGGGCAACTTTATAATTGGCTAATCAACACAGGTGTTATGGTCAAAATCCGTGCTTTAACTCTTCTGTGTCGCATACAAAGATGTGTCCGTCTCAGACTGTGCGAAACCTCGCTGTTGAAAATATTCCTATGCATACTGTATTTTAATTACACATACAAAATGGGCAAAACATTTTTATACATGTGCAAATTATACCCAGTGGTGGGCTGTCCCTGCTTTCAGCGCCTTCTCTGCTGCCCCTGTCAAAATCAAAAATATATACAGTATATTTTTTATAATTAAATTAATGTGTGTCTGAACATGTCTAAATTGAATTACTGTCTATTTCAGTATGTTACAATTATATTTCCAGAACGAATGTGGTTATTTTTTGTGAGGCTGAGCTGTATGTCATCATCTAAACGCATCACAGCTCCATGGACCAGCACTAGTAGTATGTATGTATCATCTTACCGAATATGTATAAGCGTCACCGTAGTGACAGTGCATACAGTGCATGATTGTATTTTGAAGGTATTGGTGTGTGTTGTGTTGTTATGGCAGTGGCGTGGGGTGTGTTGATCATTAGTGGAGGCCCTGACTGAAACCCCACGGTACGCTATTGGTTATTCCTGATTATGAACATCATTTCACAAGCTCAAAAAATTAATGACCCTAATTTGATTCCATATAGAGGCACTGTTTTTTCATTGGCTGACAGTGACACTAACAGCCTGTGACACAACACAACAGACCTTTGAACAACAACGCTCGAGTTAAGATGTTCTTCAAAACTTTACAAGAGATGTCTCTAATGATTCCAGTTAAAGAACACTATTTTAAATGTGTTTTTTTTTAACTGAAAACACATTTGCCTTACATTACTGTCCAGATTTCCATATATAAATAATATTGCTACCACATGAATCTTACTTTACTACTTTGTACATGTTAATGGTGGATCCTCCAAGGAAGCCAAAGTTAGTCACGCAGTTCTGTGTGTTGTGTGTTGTGCTTGGACCAATTTTATTGACATTTTAAAATGTTTTATATTCAGCAAACAAAAGACATTATTCAGCAAATGTCTTATTTGCAAACAAAAGACAATACGACATTATGCTTCCTTTGGGCAATATTATTAGGAAACACTCTATAAAGTTTCATCGTTATGTGGATGATACCAATTATATCTATCAATTAAGCCGGATGAAACTAATTAAGTAAGCTAAACTTTAAACATGCCTTAAGG
>CM022490.1:2919241-2948926 GCA_011952105.1 Coreoperca whiteheadi
GAAAGGAAAAGAAGAAGAAGAAGTGTAGACTTTGTAAACCATGCTGTATGTTGCAGTCATCAAACACCTTCAGTGTCCCAGGGTGTTATAAATGCTGTTTGAGGGGGCCTTCACCCTGACAAGAATACAATTCTGCAGGAATCCCTATCATTTTGGGCCATAAAGAGGTATTTGGAAGCCCAAATTCCAGTGATTGGCTTATAGTAACTTGGTAGACATCAATAACATTCCCCAAACACTGAGCCATAACTGCAACCCTGCTAATAATCAGTGTTGCCACAGTTACTTTGAAAAAGTAATCTAATTACTGATTACTCCTTTAAAAAGTAACTTAGTTACTTTACAGATTACTTGATTTTAAAAGTAACTAAGTTAGATTACAAATTACTTTATTAGTTACATTCAACACCGACAACACCCCGCCGCCTCAACATAAAAATGTCAGATGGTTTTGCCAACACTCACTTTATTGAAAGTACATTTTTAACATTAATGTCAACAATGTATCTCCAAACATTTTAAGATGAACTTAAAAACAATTTCCTGAAAAAAGACATATTTTTATAAAAAATAAAATAATTTCAGTCTTTCTTGAATTCACTTAACATAAATACTTGTTTTTACCGAAGTCCAGCTTTTGTTGTTTGGTTGGTGGGGGGCCTTCTGCTCTCCGCTTCGCACCACCTGGTGGGACTTGCTCTGTATGTTTGACCGTGCAGTGCTGTGACTCCAAATGTTTCTTTTAATTTGACATAGTGTTTTTGTAGCTAGATAAAACTTTGTCGCCACCAGCACAGAGTGTACAACGAACCCAAATATTGCCATCTTTTGCTGACACAAACTCCAAATGGTGTCTGTTTTTCAAGCTAGAAAACTCTCTCTCCTCCCTCCATTGTTGTTTACGTTTGTGTCGCTGCGTGATATGTATTATTACACGTGACGTGAACTGTCCTCATGCCGAAAATGTGACTTTGCTCCACGAGACGCGAGAAGAAAGCAAAAATATGTTTTTATTAAGGAAAATGAAAAAAAATATTAACGCACAGTGACTTGGATAAGTAATTTTAATCTGATTACTGGTTTTGAAATAGTAACGCGTTAGATTATTCGTTACTGAGAAAAGTGGTCAGATTAGAGTAACGCGTTACTAGGTAATGTGTTACCGGCATCACTGCTAATAATACATTGAGGCTTAAAGGAGACTAGACCTACAGAACATCATGCCCTGAACACTGGCAAGCTCAGTCAGTGTGTGACAAAAGGGGTCTGAAAGATAAGCTGTGAAGATTGTATTTGTACCATGTTTAAGAGCTGGAATATGGCATGGCTCGAACACCCATCACATGGGAAATTTGGCACTTAGTACTCAACAGTGGATGAAGGCAAATACTGGACCCAGGCAACAGACTGACAACAAACTGCCAAAAATTATCTGAGAGTATAAAAATGTACAATTGACAAGAAAACATGTAATACAGTATACAAAGTCACAGTACACAAGGCCTGGGCCAGTACTTGCCTCAGAATCACTCCAAGGAATCGTGCTGAATGACTAGGGTTAGAGTTCAATAGCATTATATCAAACCTGCTTATATAATCCCAATTATCTAATTAGGTTTTGTTTTTAACATTTGCAAGTAAATAAATGTATAAATAACAAAAACTGAAGGATTCAATATAGATATAGAATAAAATAATAATAATAATAACTATTTATATAAAACCTTTCAAAACAAAGTTACAAAGTGCTTTACAAAAAATAAATTATAAAAGAAAATAAGATCCAGAACTTAAGATATAAACATGACACAATAATTTTAATTACAAGCAGCGTTGAACATGCACTAACCATAAAATAAAATATTTCCTTTATTGATCCCCTGAAGGAGAAATTTAGATTGGCACAATTAGAATCAGAATCAAATAACAGTGTAAAAGTTTTGTATACACTGTATCAATACAATATTTAAAAAGAAACAAATGTGTGGAGTATATACACAGTTACATTCATTAACTTGAGTCTGCCAATGGAGATGGGAGGCCATGGGTGCTGTGGCATTGTGGAGTCTGATGGCACAAATGATCCTCCTATGCGCTGTGACTGAACACGCTCCTGAACCATCTCATCTCTGCATAGGGAGGAAGAGAGGGGTTTTCCAGTATACCTTTCATCTTCCCTCTCATCCTTTTCTCAGTCACTGCCCCCACACTGTCTAGTTCCATCCCCACCACTGAGCTGCCGTTCCGTACCAGCTTGCCCAGTTTGTTGGCGTCATATGTCCCGATGTCACCTCCCCAGCACACCACAGCAAAGAATATGACACTCGCCCCAACAGCCTGGCAGAACATCAGTACCAGCCTGGTGCGCATATTGAAAGACCTGAGCCACCTCAGGAAGAACAGCCTGATGTCCTTTTCTGTAGATGGCGTCAGTGTTGTCCGTCCAGTTCAGTTTGCTGCACCAACTTGTAGGTGTCCACCATCTCAACCCCCTCCCCCCTTATTATGACTGGTGTGTGGGACCTCTTGCTGCATTGGATGTCCACCACAAGCTCCTTGTTTTTTCCTGTGTTGAGCAGGAGGTGGTTGGTGGCACAACATCCAATGAAGCTTTTGATTAGACCTCTATACTCCCCCTTTCTGTCATCTGTAATATAGCCGATGATAGAGGAGTCATCCAAAAACTTCTGGAGGTGGCTTGTTCCTGAGTTGAAGCAAAATTCTGAGTTGTCGAGAGTAAAGAGAAACAATGACAGTACAGTTCCTTGGGGTGTGCCAGTGTTGCTCGTTTCCATGTCTGTTCATATAGCTGTTGTGATTTAACAACTATGTCTCATACGGAGGTACCATTTTGTTGGGGTTACACATGGCAGTACCATTAGTTAGATTTGGCTATCAGGATTATCAAAGATAATCATAAATAATGCCTTAAATTAATAAAGACCTTGGGGCACCACCCTTAATAAAAAGAGAAATGATAGCCAATCAATTAATTCAGTCTCATAAAATACACTAAACTATCAATTTGGAATTCAGATTAATGATTAAATCAATAACTATAACCCAAATTACCATTAATAGCTAGTAAGTGAAGGATTCGGAGTTCAAACATACAAGAGGTGGGAACATTATTCACTCTGCTGGAGGCCAGCTAAAGGTGTGTTTGTGTACTAGCAGGTAAAGGAGACCTGTAGGCTAATAGTGCCTCGTTAAAAGGAGTTAGTGGCATGCAAAATGTGTGTGTATAGCATCAATCTAACATCAACTTAACAACAGCTACTAGATTAACAAACAGATTGAAAAGAGTCACAATGATGAATCTCAAAGAAATCACATCGGTGAGGTCAAGTGCAGAATCACTAAACAGATCTGTGCTACACTAAGCCCAGTATTTAACGTTAGCTCAACGTGCTGTGTTATGCCGGTGGATGTTACCAGTCCGGTTTGGTGCTGCTTTGCTCCGCGGCCGTCGTCTGTCCGATGGCCCCAGCGGGAGAACTTGTGGTTTGCTTTGGAAGCAGCTGTTGAGGTGTCGTTAGCTTCGGCTAACGGTTGGTTCCTTCTTCAAGTGGCTGGCTGGTCGCTACTTGTTGCAGGAAACTCGAGTCATCACGGTGAGAGAGGAGAGGTTCTGCAGGGCGGCAGCCAGGCTCTTTCGTTAGGCCTTCTGCTAGCTGTCTCGAGGCCAGCAGCTTCTGCTCAGCTGGTCGCTGAGAGGCCGGCGGTGAGGTGGCAGGTCTGCTGGGCCGAGAGGCGAGAGGACGGAGCTGCTGCGTGTGCCTCCGCACGCTAAGAGATCAGGAGGGCAAGAGAGAGAAGCGGGGGCTGTAACCGATTTGAGGACACCTGAGAACGCACGTCCGGTGGAAGTCGATGGCGTGTCACATTCTCAGGAACTGTGGGAGAAAAGGGAGTGCAGTCAATTTTAACAAAGCTCAGTTAAAATTACCCACAGCGAATTAACTTGTCTGCTGAGTCCCAACATAGCCCTATATCACAAATCACAATTTTGCCTTAAAGGGCTGGGTTGATTCAACCAGATCCCGAGGGAGGTTGGAGACATTGAGTCCGAGTGGACCATGTTCTTCACGTCTATTGTCGACGCGGCTGCTCGGAGCTGTGGCGCAGGGTCTCCGATGACTGTCGTGGCGGCAATCCCCGAACCCGGTGGTGGACCCCGGAAGTAAGGGATGCCGTCAAGCTGAAGAAGGAGTCCTATTGAGCCTGTTTGGCTCGGGGGACTCGGAAGGCAGCTGAGGGGCCAAACGAGCTTGCAGAGGCAACCCAACATTTCTTCCATTGAGGAACCAGAGGCCGAGGGCTCAGTTGTGGACTCATCGATCCCCTGGGCTGAGGTCACTGAGGTAGTTGAGAAGCTCCTCGGTTGAAAGGCACTGGGGGTGGATGAGATCCGCCCTGAGTACCTCAAGTAGACTCGGCCCCCGTGACCCGGCCCCAGATAAGCGGGAGAAGATGGATGGATGGATGGATGGGCTGGGGCCTGAGGTGCTGCAGGAAAGGTCTCTCAAATGTCTTCATGACGTGTGACGTTAATGCGAGAGACAGGGTGGACGGCTGTTAAAAATGTTATGGATTATTTGACAGTCCAATGCTTCGGGATTTGTCTTGATACTACACCACTTTTATGTTGTTTATCAAACATACTGCAAACATGTCCTGCAAAGAAAATCTAAATGAACTTTAAACATACTGAATTGAAACACTCTCTTCAGACCAGCGACATTTCTATATTCAGCTCCATACTTGCACAGAGTTGATAGAGTCAATAAATGAGTCAATGGAAGCTAAGTGATTCAACCCTTGTGGTAATTAAACACCACGTATGAGCCCATCAGAGGTGGGTCATTACAAGGCAGAGGGGAACAACGTATTGAAGTTAGCATTAGTGACAAACTGAAAGTCTGCTGATTGCATTAATAATTAAGTAAATACATTTTTATCTGTATAGCACTTTCAAAATGTAGGTTACAAAGTGCTTTACAACAGGATAAAATGTTAAAAGTTAAAGAACACACACAATACAGAATAGAGTACGTGACTCAAGCATAAAAACACTTGAAAGAGATGGGTCTTCAGCTGTGACTTAAAACATCCAAGGGAGTTTGCTGACCTGACTCCCAGGGGGAGACTGTTCCACAGCCTTGGACCCAGGACAGCAAACGCGGTATTCTTGAACGAGGTACAACTAGCAGGCCTCGTTCAGAGGACATGCGAGGTCTAGAGGGGTATACGGTATTAGCAGTTCACCAAGATTATTCAAAGCCTTATAAATGAGGAGGAGGATCTTGAACTGAATCCTAAATTTAATCAGAAGCCAGTGTAGTGTTGTGAATTAACAATAATATGCCTCACATGGCAGCACCATTTGTTGGGGTTTACCATGAATAACTCAATATTACTCGACATTAACTGTGAGAAAAGTTTCAAACAAAAGAATAGTTTCAGTGGACAGGCCTCCTCCACAGCCGAAGCTCCTCCTCCCTTGGCAAACGAACAAAACAAGTCTCACAGATGTTGGGGTGTACCATGATTGAAGGAGCACCGTTACAGTTAGATTTGGCTAGCAAGATTTTCAAAGATAATCACAAATAATGCTTTAGCTTAATAAAGACCTCGGGCCACCACCTTTGGATAAAGAAAATTGTTTATTAATTGATTTAGTCTGATTAAAATACACTAAACTATCAATTTGGAGCTCATATTAATAATTAAATTAATAACTATAACCCAAACTTACCATTTTATAACCATTACTATAACCCAAAATTACCATGTTTGGGTTGATTTGGAATTCAACATAGAAGATTAGAAGAAATTATTCACTCTTGTGAGACATGAAAGAGACCAGCATAATTAAACACAGTCATTTATTTACAAAGCTAAACAAAGCAAAAAAACACAATATGAAGACTCACTCTAAATACACTAAATTACAGACAAAAAATATGTGTGTGTGTGTGTCTGGGTGCATGCATGCCTGCCCAAGATGGCTGCTTGGACGTAAAATTGGTCAAAGAAAAGCTAATTCAAAGTGTTGTGAAGCTAATCATCAGCTGCATGGCTATACAAAGGGAAATATAAGATAGCGGTAAGGCCGTGTATGTCAGAGGGTGACTCTACTAAAGTTGTATTAGCACAAGTGTGCCTCTGCTGAAGGCTAACTAGAGGTGTGTGTTTGTGTGCTAGCAGGTAAAGGTGTTCTGTAAGATAATAGTGCCAAGTTAAAAGGAGTTAGTTAGCATGCAAAGACTCTGTGTGTATCATCATAACTAACATCAATTTAGCAGTGGGAGATTACCAGATTAAACTAAAAGCATCACAATGATAAATCTGAATGAAATCACGTCAGTAATGTCACATATGCAAAATTAACTAAACAGTTCTGTACTACGCTAAGCATCCTGTTTAGCTAACATGCTATGCCCAATGGTTGTAACCAGTCCAAAGGAAGGAGAGAAGTTGCTTTGGGAAGCTGCTGCGCCTTCTGTCCATCCGAATTGTGTTTCTGCTGTGGGAAGCTCTGTCACGATGTCTGCATGGGGCGTGGAAGGCATTCACTTGCCTTTGGTTGGTCGTGCTCTGTGTAGTTAGCTTAGTGTTAACTGGCTAATCTAACTGGCTTTGCCACTAATCTTACGCAGGATCTCGTGTTGCCACTATAAGAGTGAGAGTATTGAGCGAGCACTGAGATAAGAGAGAGAGGGCAGTAGTCGTTACCCTGTTTTAGGGACCTGGCGACTTCCGGGTTCACACATCATGGTGTATTCACTGTCTCAGGGATTGTGGGATAAAAAGGGAATGCAGTTCTTTTATCAAAGTTCAGTTAATCACCCAAAGGAATAAACTCATCCTTTGAGTCGACATCAGAACCAGGATGATGTGAAAGCAATATAATGTCTTGGTAAGTAATCTAGCTGTAGAGTTTTGGATTAACTTTAACCAGGCAACTGCATGTTGACTTAGGCAGAAATAGAGCGCATTAGAGTAGTCTAAGGAAGACAACACAAAAGCATGGATAACCTTTTCCAACTGCTGGAAAGATAACTAAGTAACAAAGCAAAATACCACGGTGTATTTGAGTATATAATTGAACGAATATAAAATTGACATGGTATATTGCAGCTTGTGTGGTTTTATCTAGAATAATAAATCCATCGCACACCTCTTCTATCTCTTTTGGTTGTGTCGTACACTTTTGCTAGCTATGAATCCTTTTTTTTTTGTTGAAGGAGGCAAAAATAGATCAGGACTATTAATATTTAGCTATTAATGCATTGTTTAGGTTTAAGTACACATGCTACACATTCCAAATCATAATTCTTTGTCTATGAATTTGTTACATTCTGTTGCTGATAGGCCTAGATTGTGTTATTTTTGTAGTGTATTTTGAAGTTTATGAGAAATAGATTATGAATAAGACATAGACAAAGTATTATGATATAGATAAATGGATGTATTACTGTAGGTATAACCACAAAAACTATATATAAAATACAGTGCAACAATAACAATATATGCATCATTGATGATAAAATGTATTTATCTCCGACATTTATTCATCTAAACATGTTGCCAAAACAGCCAGGGGACCACAATAAACCTTACACGTGCCACTAACGTGTCTGGACCACTCCCTAGTGGTAGAGACCACTGGTCTGTGTTACAGAGACCACTGGTCTGTGTGGTCCCAACCAATATCTTTAGCACCCCTAGTGGTAGAGACCACTGGTCTGTTTTACAGAGACCAGACCACGGATTTGGCTACAACCCCCTCTATGTCCGACCCTTGTATGTTGGGCGGCAAGGGCTTGGCGAATCGACTCTGTGTCCGCTGGGTCCATGATGGCCAGATTGTTCTGTTATGATACTGTTTTGAACTGAACCCAGAGGCAGACACACAGGCAAATGGTTGGATTAGGAAAGAGTTTTTTTAATGAACCAGGGGATGGTGGAAGACGGGCTGATGAATGGAGAGGCGATGCGTGACTGGTGGAGACAGGAGGGTAGATGAGGTGGTGTGTGGCGTGTGGCTGGCGGAGACAGGCTGGCAGGACAGGCGATGTCAGGCTGGTGGATACACTCTTGGCGGAGTCCTGGAGCACAGGGAAAAAAATCTTATAATCTAGGTAACACGAAAACACAAAAGTTTTACTACCAAAAAAACGTAATTCAAAAGGGTTTGGCTGGGTGTACGTTACCAAGGTGTGATACGAAACAATCTGGTGATGAGTAACTGGAGTCATTATACAGAGGGTTGATAAGCTGATGAACACCAGGTGTTGACCTGAGACCAATGCCTGGGCAGGAGGCCATGCCCCTGGCACACCACACACACACACACACACACACAGAGAAAGGGAGACAAAGACAGGAGAGACACACAAGAAAAAACGAGTCACGGCTGAAACCGTGACACATGTACACCAAACAAAAAATAATAAAATATTAATTTGTTTAATTAATTTCAAGAAAGCTTTAAACTGTGTTTGGCATGAAGGGCTCTATCACAGAACTGTGGTCTATCAGAATCAGAATCAGAATCAGAAATGCTTTATTAATCCCCGAGGGGAAACTCTTCATAACAGCAGCTCACTATCACGTCAGTGCACACAAGAATGGAAGTACTAAGCAAGGTAAAAAGCAATAATATAATACACTATAATACAGGTAACTACAAACTGGGTATAAGTATAAATTTAAAATTAAATAAGTGTAATGTACAAAGTGGGTTAACCGGTTGAGGTTAATATTACAGTATAAAGTAATAGTGCATGAACTGTCAAGTTGCATGTAGCTTATTAACAATATATAATGGGACGGAGGATATTGCACAGCCCTACTAGAAGTATAAATAAATAAGTATCACAAATTAAATTTAAGACGGTGTAATGCACAGTAGTTTAAGCACAGAATATTCCCAAATTATGTCCAGTATTGCAGAGATGTTCCCACATATTGAAGACCCTGGAGAGACTGGTGCTGGTACAGCTGCGGCCCATGGTCAGACCCCTCCTGGACCCCCTTCAGTTCGCCTACCAGCCCCAGCTGGGAGTTGAGGACGCTATCATCTTCCTGCTGAACCGCATTCACACCCACCTGGACAAGCCGGCAAGCATGATGAGGATCATGTTTTTTGACTTCTCCAGTGCCTTCAACACCATCCGGCCAGTCCTGCTGGGTGAGAAGCTGGCAGCGATGCAGGTGGATGTCCCCTTCGTGTCCTGGATTGTTGACTTCCTGACTGGCAGACCACAGTATGTGCGTCTGCAGCACTGTGTGTCAGACACTGTGGTCAGCAACACTGGGGCCCCTCAGGGGACTGTCCTCTCTCCCTTCCTCTTCACCATCTACACCACAGACTTCAGCCACCTTCAGAAGTTTTGTGATGACTCTGCTGTGGTGGGATGTATCAGTGGTGGTGATGAGACAGGGTTGTGGTGGGTAACTTTGTCTCATGGTGCAAGCAGAACCATCTGCAGCTCAATGCCACAAAGTCCAAGGAGCTGGCTGTAGACCTACGAAGGGTTAAGGCATCAGTGACTCCGGTTTCCATCCAGGGGGTCAGTGTGGACATCGTTGAGGATTACAAGTATCTGAGAGTACACATAGACAATAAACTGGACTGGGCTAAGAACACTCAGGCTCTGTACAGGAAGGGCCAGAGCCGTCTCTATTTTCTGAGGTGGCTGAGGTCCTTCAACATCTGCCGGACAATGCTGAGGATGTTTACGAGTCTGTGGTGGCCAGTGCTATCCTGTATGCTGTTGCATGCTGGGGCGGCAGGCTGAGGGTAGCGGACGCTAACAGACTCAATAAACTGATCCATAAGGCCCGTGACATTGTTGGGGTGGAGCTGGACTCTCTGTCGGTGGTGTCAGAGAGGAGGATGCTAGCTAAACTACATGCTATCCTGGACAGTGTCTCCCACCCACTCCAGGACATGCTGGTCAAGCAAAGGAGTACCTTCAGCGGAAGACTCATCCTCCCAAAATGCACCACAGAGCGCCACATGAAGTCATTCCTGCCTGTGGCCATCAAACTCTATAACTCCTCCCTCTAAGTGTTAGTCGATACGACCATAAGTCACTAAACTGGAAACAGATCATGAACATCTCTGAAATACTGGACATAATTTGGGAATATTCGGTGCTTAAACTACTGTGCAATACACCCTGTTTTAAATTTAATTTGTGATACTTATTTATACTTCTAGTACGGCTGTGCAATATCCTCCATCCCATTATATATTGTTAATAAGCTACACATAACTTGACAGTTCATGCACTATTACGTTATACTGTAATATTAACCTCAACCAGTTAAGCCACTTGGTACATTACACGTATTTAATTTTAAATTTATACTTATACCCACTTTGTAGTTACCTGTATTATATTATTGCTTTTTGCTTAGTACATCCATTCTTGTATGCACTGACTTGATAGTGAGCTGCTGTAACATAGAGTTTCCCCTCTGGGATTAATAAAGTATTTCTGATTCTGATTCTGAACCAGGTCTGACCTGCCTGGGGGGGGGCTGTATGCATCCTTAACGTTAGCATACAGTAGGTCCAATGTCCTCTCCTCTCTAGTAGGACAACTCACATACTGGGTGAAATTAGTCAGTGTTGTCGCCCGATATTAATATGAGTGCACTCGGGTGTTGAGTCTGGAGTTGTGCTATGGCGGAGTGAATGGCGTTGCACGCCGATACAGAGATAGCAGAGGGGGGGATGTAAACAGCCACAACAATGGCATGTGAGAATTCGCGTGGCAGATAATATGGTCAGAGTCCCATAGCTAACAGTTCAATGTCCGGGCTCTGCTTGATAGTAACGTGACCAGGGTTACACCACCTGTTGTTAACCAGCACAGCAAGCCCGCCGCCTTTCCGCTTACCACTCTGTCGGCCCGAACAGTCTGAAAGCCGTCGATGGAAACGTTATGATCCGAGATATCCTGGTGTAGCCGTGTCTCTGAGAAGCACATCAAACTACACTCACGGAACTCCGTCTGACTCCGTCGTAAGCTCGTCCATCTTACTCGCCAGTGATCTCACGTTGCCCATTACAAGAGAAGGCCGACATGGCTTAAATCTCTTGTTCTTAAGTCTTTTTTGTCTGCACCCCTCTCTCTTCCCTCGCCGCTTCGTTCCACCTCTGCATCCTCGGTGTGTCCTCCTCCAGATCTCCGTGGGGACATCGGTTGTCCTGGGCACCATGCCGCTCGGCTTTAGCGTGATCAGCTGTTTCTTAAGGAGCGTAGTTTAATTTATACTTACACACAAGTTACTCAAGTTAGGAAGAAAAAGGAAGGCTAAAAGTTAGAAAAAGTAAGACGACGAGACAAAACTCAAAAACTAACGTTACTGTACTTTTGCCCCAAACACCTCCGGGACACATTATCAGGATATATAGTTACTCTAGATGGCATTGCCCTGGCCTCCAGCACCACCGGAAAGAACCTCGTGGTTATCTTTGATCAGGACTTATCCTTCAACTCCCAGTTGAAACAAACTTCCAAGACCTTTCTTCACCTACATAACATTGCAAAAATAAGGCACATCCTGTCTCAAAATGATGCAGAAAAATTGGTCCATGCAATTGTTACTTCTTGGCTGAATTACTGCAATTCCTTATTATCAGGCTGCCCGAAAAAGTCCCTTAAGATTCTCCAGTTGATCCAGAACAGTGCGGCACTTGCACTGACAAGAACTAAGAACAGAGATCATATATGTCCAATATTAGCTTCTCTGCACTGGCTCCCTGTAAAATCCAGAATATAATTTAAAATCCTCCTCCTCACCTAAAAAGCTCTTAATGGTCAGGCACCATCTTATCTTAAAGAGCTCATAGTACCTTATTACCCCACTAGAACACTTGCGCTCTCAGAATGCAGGGACTTGTGGTTCCTAGAGTCTCCAAAAGTAGAACGGGAGCCAGAGCGTTCAAATATCAAGCTCCTGTCCTGTGGAATCAGATCCCAGTTTGGGTTCAGGAGGCAGACACCGTCTCCACATTTAAGAGTAGGCTTAAGACGTTTCTCTTTGATAAAGCTTCCTTCTGGGTCCGTCCTCTTCCTTTATGTTTTACAATCTACAGTTTTGTCATTATAATTGTGTATATGATCTGAATTTATTCTGTACACGCAACATCTATTGATCCCTCCTCTGTTGCTCTTCTTGAGGTTTCTTCTATTTTTTTCCGTGTTAAAAGGGTTTTTTGGGGTAGTTTTTCCTTATTCGAATACAGGGTCTAAGGACAGAGGGCATTGTATGTTGTACAGATTGTAGCAAGCCCTTTGAGGCAAATTGTGATTTGTGATATTGGGCTATATAAATAAAATTGAATTGAATTGAATTGAATCATTTTTTAACTGCAAGTCTATAATTTATTATTATTTTTAGTATTGTTATCTTATCTGTATACATTTTAATACCACATTTTTTCTGTTTATATGTTTTTATTTCACATTTGCTTTGGCATTGTTTTGCATGCCAATAAAGCCCAAATGAATTGAATTACAGTACATTGAGTCAGTTTTGATCATTTGTTTAAAATCAATTTCTAATTGTAATTGTTTTTTATTTATATATATATTCGTGAACGTCCTTAATGACTTGTTCATAAAATATTGTACATTCAACAATTCTGACTTTAAAAAAAGACCCAAACCAACCAAGAAAGTACCCTACTAACAAGTATTGTGTGTGTATCAAAAGCCGGTATGTTATTCCTCTGTGCCATGGTACTCCATTGTTGTCCAAAAACTATTATAAACACATAAATTGGCCACACTATTGCAGTGGGTGAAATGTTACTTTATTACCATGATGCTAAGCTAAGGCTAGCTGAGCATCAATGCCATGTGGGGAGAGAAAAAGAGATTTCGGCCTGTTGTAAAAGACAAGACATTGCTAACTTCATCAGACTAAATCTAAGTCGGATTACTGTTGATGAAGTGAGCTATTACACCTCCCACAGCGCCTGAGATTTCTTGCCTCCCTGTGTGTTTTTCCCTTTGTGTTAGAAGTAACTGTTCTTGTACCGACCACAGCGGTACCTGTAGTCTAGCCCTGTTGAGCCGATAGCTGTTGGTTGCCAGCTCAGTAAACACAGCTGTGGTACGTCCACAGCTGCGTTGTGCCTAGAACGCCATCCCACACGCACACTGTACACGCACACTTACATGTCCCAAATGCTGCTCAAATAACGTGGTAGCACAGCACAGCTAAGCTAACCGGTACGTACAGGAGCAGCTAGGCTAAACGCCATTTTGTTGAGACCTCCCCCTTTTTTTAATTGAGTGGGCTGCCACCATTTTGTTTCTTGGGGTCGCCTAGCAACCCCGTCCTCCACCATAGCACACACACACACACACACACACACACTCTCTCTCTGATCGGCTTGCTGATTGTATATGCTTGTTTTGTTTAGTTTAGACTATAGTGAGTTTGCTGAAGTTATTGATTGTTTATCAATGATATGTTTAAATAAATATTATTGTATATTTTAAAGAACTACCTGTGGTTATTGTGTGTATTTGTTGTGATAGTGGCTGGTTGTGATAGCTAGTGCTCGGATTCACATTCTCATCTACGGTAATATTCAATTATCATCATTTTGATTATTAATTCCTGAATTCCAGGTGGTGCCCCGTAATTACTGATCTATATTAATAACTTAATAACATTAAGTAATTGATTAATATTCATAAATAATATTTGATATTTGATGTTAATAACCAAACCTACCCTACCTGAATTTAAACAATGAACTGTAGTTTATTTTGGCTCAATCCCAAATACACCATCCTGCTACCACAAATACTCACTAGAGCACCAAACAAGGATTAATCCACCACTGAATCCACTACAGAAAATAGTCCCCAAACAAATGTACTATTGCCTCCTGTTTGAGTAATGTTTGTTCAAAACTGTAAAAAAACAGAAAATTACAGAGGCTTTTCAAAAAATGAAACTATATCTTTGTTGACCAAAAGAAACACTGTACATAGAATAAATCCAGCTTTAAGTTTAAGTGGTCTTTGGTGATCCACTGTTCACTTATTCTGCATATTCTGCTGTGAAGGAGCACAGGTACCCTAAATATTCAGCAGTAGTTGGCTAATATACTTTTTTTTACTGTACATGCACACACATCCAAATAGTTTGACAGCAATAAGCACATGCCCATTCCCTGGGAATTGTCAAAAGGCATTCTGGGAAATGTAGTAAGTCCCTAAATAAGGTGTATGAGGTTAGTTAAAGGAAGATGAGTAACCTATAAAAAGTAAATCACAACATCATAAAGTGAGTTTTGTGATGCAATGAGTGTGTGAGACTGGTGAGATCTAACAGAGTAATCATGTCTGAGGGGGATCTTCCTCACTGCTCTGCAATAAAAACATCTGATGAAAGAGAGGATGAATGAATCACCTAGCTGCAGCTACACAATCAGCATTTTGAAGTGTGGTAATTTGTCAGGTGTAATGTTGGCACAGTTCAAGATGGTTCTGAGCTGTTCAGACAGATGAGACATTTTGTTGAGGCCTGATGCATCATCTTTTGGATGCAGCTGAAATTAAGCATTTTTATCATATTTGTTCAGGGCTGCAAGTAATGATAATTCAGTTATTCAGTCGATTATTTTTTTCGATTTATTAATTGATTCATTGTTTGGTCTATAAAATGCCAGAAAATAGTGAAAAATGTCAGTTCCCAGAGCCAAAGATCATGTATTCAGATTGGGTCTTTTGTCTGACCAACAGTCCAGTGATACAAAACAGAACAAAGAAGCTCTACATTGGAGAAGCTGAAAATACAGATTTTGAAAATGTTTGATTGATAAATGCCTGATAATTATATACCAATTACACTAGCCAGTGTGGTATCTAAAGTTCTGGAAATTATTCTATTAGATTGCTTATGTGCACATACTGTATCACAGAAAACCAGTTTAACTTCGAGGCTAAGTGTGGTACTGAGTGTATCTATATCTCAAAAGAAGTAGCTGAAATGTATAGAAGGCAAAACTTCTCTGTTTTAATTGCCGCAATTAAAACATGTTTCTATAATTGAGTCAAAGTGGCGTTCCTGACAGCATGATAAGAATCATGGCATACCGGGATACCAACCAGAGTAAACAGGTCAAATGGGGCAATAGGATTTCCACTCCCTTTGGAGTACAACAGGGGGGGATACTTTTACCACCCCTCTTAATCGTGTATATGAAAGATTTATCTGACCAACTAAGATGCTGCAAAACTTGCTGTATGAATGGTAACATCCTAATTATATTTTTAGACTATTGACAGACAATAGTGCAACAAGACTAACTCATTTTAAGCATACAGAGTTACCCATCCCTTCCCTACCCATAGGCCATCTCGGAACTACTGTAAGAGCTGTGTTTCCTCGGTAGCAATCAATTATGCCTGCTGACAAGTGCCATTCAATGTCAACGTTTCTGCTGGAACAAAAAGTAGCAGCTCGGAACCGTAGTCGAGATATCCTGACTTTTAGTGACTAGCATGGGTCAAGCTTAAAAAACATTGGATCCTACACTTGCCATAGTGCAACTTTAAATCTCAAAATCAACTTTTGGGTGACCACCTGTGCCTGGTAATTTGCCATAGCTGTGTCTGATGTCACTCTTTATTTGCCACCTGGTTGTCACCATATTTACCCTCTGCCATTTCATTTGATTGTGCAAAGTGTAAAATCCATGCTCTATATAGTGCACTCAGAATTTACCCCCATAATTGCTGCTTGCCTTATCTTTGTGCAGCCAGTATTTGGCCAAACTCAGAATCCCAGTCCAACACACTGTATCTTATTTAAAGCTGCTCCAGGTTACCCTGACTCACTGACTTTATTGTCATTCTTACCTGTAACCCTTTATGCAAATAACTCTCTGCCTGCATGCTGTTGTCTACATAGTCATAGGATTTGGTGTTTGGTCACAGTGAATAACATTAGTGTAATATAATTTGATTTAACTGGCTGGTTGAAAACAAGCCTTTCCCTGTTTCATGTTTAGCCAGCAAAAATTAGCTGCTCTCACAATAGGTGAAACAGCGGCAAGATGCTTTGGGGTGCAGATAGGGTTGTCTGGATTTTTAATACATATTCCACATCTCTGAACCAGCTGAGTCTCCGGAGACAGGGTCTGGTGGGAAGGATTGCGGAGTCAGATTCTTGCCAAACAGACAAATCACACAGAGCCGGGCCCTTTCTATTATTCATCCTCTCCATGTGTTATTGTTCTGCTTCCTCTGTGGAGTTATCAGCACATTTCTGAATTGTTAGCTGATGCTTTTTTGAAATGATTTTTTATTCATTTGGATATTTGTGTCATAAAGAGCTTAAGTAGTGTGGAATTAGTGAGGAAAGGCTGTTTGTTAATGATCTCAATGCCCCCAGTGGCATAAACCTAAATCTATTTGAACATGGGTTTAGAGCTTGTAAGCCTATTATTCCCATCTGATTCAAAAACACCACATTGTGTGTGCAATTGTTAAATTGATTGCTTTCAGTCCTCATTCTACCTCTTGCCTACATGTCCCTGTAGTGAGATGCACATAAATAAAAACACACACTGACTTAATATGCATGAATAAGTGGATATGTCAGAGCTTTGCCTTGTGTTGCTGTGTGTTTTCACACATACACACACACACACTCAGAGCCAGTACCTGTGGCTGCTCGCATTGTCACTCAGAGAACAGAGCCAATTCTAAGTTGCAGATGAAAGAGTGTTGTTTGCTACACCTTGATTGGTTCTCTCAGCGCAACAATGATGGCCCCGCTTTGCTCTTTTTTCTCCCTCATTCTAAATTCAAATTTTTATTTTGGAAATGTTGAAATGAAATCTGAATTGGAATGTATTGAAGTGTAAGAGAAAAATGCCTGTGTGATAACACAAATGCCATGAAGCTGGAGAGGCTGTGTTGTTGTCTCCTCAGTTCTACTGATGGACACACTGAAGTCCAAACAGCTGATGAGTCCCCCGGCTTCAGACGCCAGATTTATAGAATTCAATAGGGGAGACTCTTGGAGAATCAGCTGAAAAAGGACTGGAAATCAAGAGAAATTGAATCCCTTGAGGTTAGGATTGTAGAGTATATATGTAGAAAAAGCTCAAAAGGGCTGGGAAGCTGGGAATAACTAGTTACTGCATTAGTGCGGGAAAAGGTTTGTGCTAATGCACCCCCACAGCTAAACATTTAGAGGAGCTGCTCACTTTAAATAGTTCAACTAAATAATAGGCTATATGGAAGAAAGGGGCACAGCGCCCAGTAGTGCGAGAGAGGCTGCATGTTGTCTGTACATCCCCAGGCACATTTTAGCAGAATTTATACTGGTTTTTCACTGCCTGGCAGCTTTTATCCTGTAAATCCAGAGATTTCTTATTGAAACAGAATGGCTGTGCCCTCTGGTATGCACAGAGCAGCAACTAACCCACTATGGACTTGGAGGTAAGAAGATGAAAATGCACTCTGAGCAGAGAAAGTACTGACAGCTGCTGATTCTGACATGACAGACAGATGAGACAGACAGGATGAAAATCTACAGTATCTGAAAAATGACGCATCATAAATAGCATGTTATATGTTAATAACACCACAAAATAAGTAGCAATCAGCCTGGTAGAGTGAAGGCTGTATGTTTAAGATTATTTATTTTGAGGTTCTGAGCGAGTCAGCAGCAGCTGAGCTTCTTGATCATTATTGTTGATCAAATGGATCATATTGCTGTAATATTATTTCCATGCACGTTTCAGATTTAACTACAGAAAATGCACAACATCTGTCAGAAAATACGTTCCTGTGTGCATGACTAGGTTTCTGTCATTTTTTTCCCTGTTAATAAGGTTTTCTTTGAGTAGTTTTTCCTTATTCGAATTGAGGGTCTAAGGACAGAGGGTGTCATATGTTGTACAGATTGTAAAGCCCTTTGAGGCAAAATTGTGATTTGTGATATTGGGCTAAATAAATAAAATTTAATTGAATTGAATTACTTACTGGCTTTATCATCATGTTCTATTCAATGTGTCTGTCTTGGCTATTCCAGTTCCTCCAATCACCTTACTCTCCTGTTCTACCTGCCACACACCTGAAGCCCATCCACAATCAAGACACTGCAGTACTTATAACCCTCTCCGCAGTACTATATCTTTCCAGTCTTCGCCAGATCATCAGCTTACCATCGTGGTAACCGAATGGCCCATGTCAAGTACCTTGCGTCATGTGTTTTGGACTCATTGCAGTTTTCTGTTTTCCTGTGTTCAGGTTCATCTTGACTCTGAAGTTTCCTGCCTGCCTCCCCCTGAAGTTTCCTGCCTGCCTCGCACAAGCCTATCTCACTCTTAGCCGAGGCACGAATCTCTGATTCTGCATTTTGGATCCAGCTCTTTCTGAGTATCATAAGTTACCCTGACTTTTAGTCCCTAGTAGGTGTCGAGCTCCAAAAAACACTGGATCCTACATTTTCTACAATGCAGCTTAATAGCGTATTTCATTAGACACCCCCTGCCCGCTAAATGTTCACATCTTTCAAACTCCACACCTCCAGTGTGTAACACAGGCTTTCTGTTATTAGTCTCTAAACCCAAGCTGAGGTAGTCCTGATGACCTCACTATGAAATCATCATGGTTATTTTATCAGAATTTGGAAAATTAATTCAGAAACTTTAGTAGTTATAGTCCCCATAACTAATAAACTGTTTATATTCAAAGAAAAATATGCCAAATATGTTGACAACCTTTTTTTCCAAAACAAAACTAGGACGAAATCTTTTAATTTGTCAACAAATACAAACTGGGCGCAACACGCATAGAATGAAACTCCGCTCTCCAACTCCCCAAAAACACAGCAACAAATGAGTTGTAGCCCTTTTAAAAGGTTTATTGAACATAGTACAACTTCACAGTGGGCGAACAGCAAAATAATAAACCAAAGAAAGGTAGTTACAACCTAAACTTACCTACACAAAAGAAATTAAAAACAAAATACAAATCACTTAACATAACTCCTAATACCAAAACAGGAAAAAACGGGTGAAACCAAAATGCTACCCACCCCTACCGAATCTGGGATGTTAATCAGTTGACAGATTTTTCACATAGTGTAGGATCTACACTCACTGGTAGTAGTGGAGAGGAGAGCACGCAGGAGCTGAGAGAAGCCAGCCCTTAATACCGCCCACTTGAAGGCTGGAACCAATCCGGTTCTCCTCGGAACAACCTGCACACATTCAATCCAATCATTTAGCCAGCATCAGCCAGGCTCACCTGTAACACACCACACACACACAGATATCATACAAAATCACAAAATATTATATGCCCGGGGTAGTAACACCACTAAGCAGCATTTTGCATTTCAGAAGAATTATGTTTCTGGCAGTAATATTAGCTAAAGTATCCGTTTTTACGGAAGGGAAAAAATGTGACAGATTTATAGCCCAAATTTAAATCTACAGTCCAACTGAATATTAGGCAAGAAATGGGAACAGTTGGGACAAACCATGGATGTAAGTGAACTGGATACTGTGCTCCAAGATGGTACCGCATTCATTCCAAAAAAGGTTGCTGACCAGAGGCATCAAAACAGTCCTAATGGCTTAATTGGGCTTTTACGTTTTGTGCTCGCCGTGCCAGTAAAGAGCAGATGACTTCCTGCTGGTTCCTCACACATGCATGACATTAGATAATTGATACAGCCAGATATAGCTCTTCTAGACTTAACACATTTTATTTGACCTAACCGATCAATTTTTGTTTATACAAAGAGTCGTTACGGGGTTACCCATAGCATTCCATACAGCCTTCCCCTACCAGTCACATCAAGTGTTCATTCCTTCAAGAAGAGATTGAATAAATACCTCCTCAGAAGGAGATTGCAGTTCGGTCTCTCTCTTCATTCACTCTATGACTGAGCTGGGGAGAAGGGGCCAATTT
The DNA here is from genome assembly GCA_011952105.1 of Coreoperca whiteheadi. Classification (NCBI taxonomy): domain Eukaryota; kingdom Metazoa; phylum Chordata; class Actinopteri; order Centrarchiformes; family Sinipercidae; genus Coreoperca; species Coreoperca whiteheadi. The sequence continues at coordinate 2,939,224 of CM022490.1, forward strand.
TGAATCGTGTGTTTACAAAAAGCAACTGACACATCCTACGCATTAGGAATGAGTAAAATGGTAAACAGAATGTACAGCACCTTTCCAGTCTTCCGACTACTCAAGACACTTCACACACTAATGGCAGGCGCTAACTGCCAATCAGTGCAAGCCCTGCAGATCAAATTGGGGTTCAGTATCTTGCTCAAGGATACTTCGACACGTTGGCTGGGGGAAGCCGGGATCGAACCGACAACCTTCCGATTAGTGGACAACCTGCTCTTCCACCAAGCCACAGCCACCCATAAAGGTGCAAATTAATATAGACTGTCAACTGTTGAAATCTTTCTCTGGGACTATTATTGCATTAATGGTATCTCAAGCTAAATCCTGACAGTGATTTAGTGTTTTAGTGAGAAACTGAGTGAATCCAGCTTTAGAATGATCATGCTACCCCGTGTTTTGGTTTTGTGAGCATCTTGTGCCTTTAGCGTGCAAATGACTCCAAAGTTACCCTTGATTTCCATAAGATTCTAATGGAGGCCTCGTATTGTTTTTTTGGTAAACTTGCCACAACACTGCACGTAACCCCTTTCAGCTCATCAGGCACTGTAGGGGTCCCAGTCAGGGGAAGATGTCATTCCAGCTCTTGTCTCTGCAGCAGCTGATACGCCTCGGCCAGATAAATGGCTCTGCTGTGCAACTGTGAGATCTGGCCGTTATGCAACTCAACATGAATATTTAATCGCCGGCTCTCCGCAAACGAAGAGGATTCGGGATGTTTGAACTTCGAAGACAAATGTAAGGAACCTAAGGATGACATGGGAAGCTGCAGTCATGCATGTGCATGTTAGCACAGATTTGGAGGGGGCTGTATTTGCCTGCTGTGAGCATGCTAGTGGTCCCTGTTGGATATCTCCCAGCAGATCGCAGAGACAGCTTAAAGGGGGGTGCCTTTCATAACCCCCCCACCCCCATCCATATCAAGGACTCCATCAGGACACTTTGATCAGATGCCACGGCACCAGGGCTGGTGTTTACATTTAAAACAATCAAAGCATTCTCTAAGAGAGAGGATGCAGAAGTCTGGACAGAATTAACTGACTGCTATACCAGAGATGATCCAGACCTCCCAAACGGCAGGGAAGCTGAAACCCTGGCGTTTCTGGTATTGTACTTCTAAGACCCTCAATCTGCAGGAAACTAGAGATAGGATTAAAAAGAAAAGAAGAGGTCCAACATCACTATTGGACCAACAGAACCGAGGATTGAAACACCAGATTAAAATGTTTGCCTGAAAACATAACTGCACAGCCACTCATCACTCACCCTGGGACACACTCCCCCTGACACTCAAATCCTCCCCCTCATTCTGTTTGCCTCTCCTCTTCTCTTGTGCAAACAGAGAAACTCTTAAAATGCTTCTAAAGCCCTGCAGTGCTATGAATGTGTTTCTTTTCTTATTGTTTCAATGTGTATACTTGTAGTCCTGACCATTTTAGAAATTTGCAAGAACTTTAACATACTTGTTGAATTTAGTTATAAAGTCAGGTATGAAAATCTGAATAACTATTAAAGATACACAGGTCATGTTTGGCGTCAATGTAATCCCTTAACACCAGATGAGTATTTGTGGTAGTTATTTAGTAACAAGATTTGGTGATTTAAGAAATTGTCTTGAAAATAAGTAAGTAAAAATAATTTGACCTCTGACCCTCTGTCCCACAACGACCCCTAACGAGAAAAAGCGGTAGAAAATTACTGACTGACTGACTGTTCCGACCCTGCTCACTGTACTTGCTAAGTTTTTGTTGCGTTGCAGTCAGAGCGCCCCCTCTTGTCCATAAGGGACCTCTGTTTCAAACCCTTCCTCCAGCCATTAGGCCACGCCTCCTATCCAAATGGCAAATGCGTAATAAATAACACCTAAATCGAAATAGATGAAATTGAAAATGGAAAAGATAAAATTTTAAATGCTTAATATCAAATGCTAAATGGTAAACTGCAAATGCAAATATAATATTTTTTTACTAATTAAGCTTTTAATTTAAGTATTTTCATTTAAGCTTTTCATGTCCCATTTTGAGTTTCATATTTTATCTATCTTCTTATTTCCATTGCCATTTTCAATTTCATCTTTACTATTTAAGCTATCAGGTTGAGCATTTCCATTTAAGCAGTTGCATTTTAAATGTCACTTTGTTCATTGTTACTTTAAATTTTCAAATTATCATTTCACATAAACTTGCTTTTAATAAACTTTGTTTTTCAATTTCCATCTTCTTTTTAAGTTTAATTATGACCTCATTATTCCTATAGTGTAGTAAATTAAAGATCATTTTAGTTTGATCACTTTAAGTTTTCTATTTGGACTAAATGTCCTCCACATATTTTAACTATGGTAAGATTTTCTTTACTTTTTCATTTCACCGTTGATGTTTTTACCCTTCCTCAAATTACTTTTCACCTCTCTTTTTTAGAAAGCACACTGGTGCTTTAGGTCAAATGTCACAGTTATATGAAAATACCGACCATGCATCTTTTTCATTGTATAGAAAATTCTGCATGGTCTGGACTCAACCAGGTTTTATTTCTACAACAAATTCAGTCAGTAAACAAAACAAATAGATACAAATATAAAAATAATTTAACTTAACCTTAATATCAAATAAATGTGACACAACTTGACTAAGCAGGAGAGGGGGTATTTGTTAACAACAAAAAGGCCAGCAAATCCCATTACATATATGAAAGTTTATTTGGATTTTTTAACTCACGCAATAGGCCTTTTATTGCCTAAGAAACTCTCAAACTTGCTCAAGCTCTCTTTTAAATAACAATTACACTGTCTGAGAGGGACTATGGTTATCATGCATAAAGAATTATCAAAAACTATAACAATACATTAGAAAGTCTCAAATATATTTCAAAGAATATTGCACTGTCAAAGCAAGTCTAAGATTCTACAGCCAGTGATCAGCTCTGTGAGGCTGTACTTAATTACTATCCTACTAACTGACATTTTCTTCTTAGCACTAAACCCAAAGTACAACAGAGGGTGATGGGAATATGATGAGTTTAGCAGGTATTCAAATCAATTTTATTTATATAGCCCAATATTAGAAAACACTATTTGCCTCAAAGGGCTTTACAGTCTGTACAACATACAACACCCTCTGTCCTTAGACCCTATTTACTATAATGGTATTTGGTAATAGACCAAAGTATTGGACAAATACAAATGTTGACCTGATAATCGTGCTAGATAAAAAGTCAGAGGATCACCAAAGTTATGAAAATTAATCCTGGGGGGAACATGAAGGTCTGAACAAAATTGTATGGCAAACTATCCTCTAGTTGCGGAGACATTTCACTTAAAACCAAAAATGTCAACCTAATGGTGCTAGCGAAAATATGAGAGGACCACCAAAGACATTAAGATTCCATCCAGTAGATGTGGGGATAAGAGAAGACTTACCTTCTGGCAGTCGATTAAAAGTCAGTTGATCAAAAAAGGTTGTTAGGATTATATATTCTGTGGACCTTGAATTTCTGTACGGAAAATCATGGCAATCCATCTGGTAGTTGTTGAGGTATTTAACTCAAAACCAAAACTGTTAACCTTATGGTGGTGCTAGAACAAAAGTAATGTCATCAACACAGTCATAAGAATTAAAACCCTAGGGACCATGAATATCAGTACCAATTTTCATGACAATCCATCCAATATTTGTTGTTTTTCAGTCTGGTGCAAAAACTGACTGACTGGCTGACTTTGCCATTCCTAGAGCCATGCTGCTAATATGGATTTATATAAAAATAATATAATTACAGAAACAGCCAAATATGGCAAATATATAGTTAAATATAAGTCTCAGACAGCACACAATTGGATATATTTAGAAAAAAAAATATTGCCTAAACCCAGAGGGGCCTGGGGAGTTTGACAGAAATACATTCATAGAGTTCTTGTTGGAGATTTTTTTAAGTATCGTCTTTTGTCTGTGGGGAGACATATTCCCTTTCTAAATATCTCCAAGTAGCCACTGAATACTTGAGTCATTTGATTAATGCTGCACAATACATTTTTGAAGTAACTGTAAGATAATAAGCAGACAACTGTCCTCTGACCTCCGAGCATTCTTATTAAGGGACCCTCACATCCAACACCTGGCAGGCCCACAGTCTTACTGCCAACGGCGTCCAAGGATGAATACGTTGGCAAAAACACAAGGTGCTGATAAGGCGTCCTCTCAGTCCGGACAATGAAGATATTTTTCAGCAGGCGACACAGCCTTGTGCCTTGCTCCATCTTTGTTAAATGAGTCTCCCCCCAGTTTTATTAATTAGTGTAATTAACTCTTTTTGACGACTTACTATGAAGTTGGGTCTGAGGAATTTTGTCTAATTTTTCAGCCACCACTCAGTGCTTCTGCCACACAACATTAATAATGCTAATTAAGCACTTTGACAGTTAATTTAAGATAATTAATACAAATACTAATATTAGATGGCACAGAATTGGAGCCGGGCAGAGTGAAACCAAATACCTTTCATACATGCCAAAAAACTTTCAGAAAAGGAGAGTGTTGAGGAAAAAAGTCAGCTCCAAAACACCTGCACAGATCTATATTTCATAACTGTGCTGTCAGAATTTTAAATGACTTCTAAAATCACTGCAATTTTTCTGCACAGGAAGATACAGCTGTCAGGACTGGTTCCTCGCTGCTCGTCTTGTAGCTTCCTGGCCCAGGCTTTGATGATTTTGGTCTTTTCAGATTCCAAAAGTTCATTAAATTTTGCCCATTAGATCTGTTTATAACCCATACTTTTTCATCTCCTCTAATCTTAATGAGCAAATTGCCTTTTCCCCCATATAGAAATACAAAAGCCCTTTAAAAAATGATGGTCAAGTCATATTGTTCAAGAGCTATAACAGGCGGTCCAGATGGTCCATTTGCAGTACGGGACGATGCCTCGGCTCACTGAAGACAGAGGGGAATAAGTCACTGTCGGCGCCATAACTACCAAACAAATTACCTCTGACGTATATGCCATTTGGAATGCCAGGCTCATTTTTAACATCTCCGAGGCCACTTAGCTTGATCCCCCCCACTGAAAAAGCCCAAAAGATTAACATAGTACGCTCTGTGAATAGTCAGTCTTCTGAGGTCAATATAGCTTAGCTTATCTCAGGAGTGGTGTTTGTTAGGAGCCCGCGGAGCTATTGGGAGCACTGAGCTCCTTTTTCACAGCCAGGACAGCCACAGAAGCTGTAATAGATGGTGATTGCTGTGTAAATAAAGATTTCAGGTACAAGTAAAGAGGGCAGACCAAGTAAATCAGAGTGGTTTGTTTAGCGGGAAAGAGGAAGTCGTTAGCTGTAAGATGCCAGGGGCTTAATTAAGAACAAAACAGTGCATAGCACATCTAAACTCCACACCATAACATGAGGAACATGCATTAACAATAATGGCAGGGGACAATGGGATCTGAGCACCATCGGGCATTTGTAAAACCCTTACCTCACTGCACACATGGTTATTGAACCCAGGATTGGAAATTGTCTTATTTTTCTCCTCCTGACCTCCTCCCCAAGTACTTGTCTTAACCTTCGTGCACTGTCTTAATTGAATGAGCAGGAAAGGAGGGTGTTTGTGTAAGCTGGCTGACTGCATGCATGGCAGTTGGTAGGTAGAGTTTATTATCAGTCTCAGGCGCCGTCTCGCTACAGTTAGTGTTTCCTTAATGAGGGTGGAAAGTAGCGCTAAATAGGCCCTAGGGTTAATGTGTGATAGAGTAGCTGGCTAGCCCACTGGTAAACAACAGAAACCTTAACCAGGAGGGGTCATGCGTGGCCGTGCATGTTGTTTCCCGATGTGATTCAGACACTGCTCAGGTGCAAAGAGCTCACACTGGATTTCCTCTTGATGAGTGCTGGACTGAAAAAAACTAAATTCTTAGGAGACTGTAAAAGTAAAGAGTGGCACAACCCACAAACAACAGTCAAAATAGATTGCTAACAATACACTTTTGTTAAAAAGTACACAACCATCACAAATCAGTGACTATAACCTCCACCCTGCATGCAACATGATCAAGAAGTCCATTAAGTGTGGATGCTCAACAAGCTTGTCAGCCAAGAAAAAATGTCCAAATGAACTTGAACACTTGAATTTTCACCACTGACCAACAGAAAACCATATTGAGAATGCTGACCTTTAAGGGGCCAGACAGAGAGGGTCCAAAACAGAGGAAGCTACAGTAGATTATTCACTGTTTTGTAGTATTCACCCTGCCCTGCTTGAGAATAAACTGCTTCACAAAAGAGACATGGTTTGCAGACAGTTATGTTATGAGACAGGGGTCAGAGGTACAAATAAATCTCATTAATTAACTGTGTTAACTGCAGACTGTCAGTGCAAGTCATGCAAAGTCTGGAAATTTAAATAAATTAAATTAAATGTTAAATTCTTGAGGGGAAAAAACTTTCACTGGCTATTTTGGCTATTATTAGCGGCAGCTAGTTATCTTCAGGGGTGGGCTTTACCATTAGGCTAGATGGATCAAAGAGGACCCCTAATAGCTATATTAGTAACTATAGTTATCAAATAGTGTAGTGGAGTAGGAATATGAAATACTTACAGTAAGTACAGTATATCTTGACATCTTCAGGACTCTAAAAAGCTACCAAGCAAGAATCACTGTGCTAAACAGAACAGAGGAATGACAGCAAACTGTTTCCTCATTATTTGTACAAAATTGGTCAATGTTTTCTGCCTTGATCTGTTTGACACAACACTCTTCACACCACTGCTGTTCTTTCTCCTTCCTTTAGTGTTCTTCATGTGTAAATATTCTGGAGGCCAGATGTGTGTGTGTGTGTCTACAAGTTGGACTGTTTTAAATGTATTTTCTGCAGCCCTTCATATACCACTTGACTTTTAAGACTGTTGTGACTTTGCTCTGAAGTCCTTCTCTCTGTCTTGTATAAGTTAAGGGGAGGGTGGAAGGCTGCACTGCTGTGCATTCGTGCGGGAAACAAAGTGTTATACCCCCCCCTCGACTCATGCCCTATCTCCCAGCCTCCCTCTCTGTCTGTGTCTCTGTCACTCTGTCTCTCGGTCATCCTCCCACTATAAACCCTGAGGAGTGTGTGGAGGCAGTGTCTGCAAGTCCAGGGTGCCTGTGTCCTTGGCTGAAGGTCTGTGTTGAGGCCAGTTTTATTGAGACTTCAGGGAAATCCTTTCAATGCACAGCTGCCACTGGCTTTTTCAAGTGGACTGGGGCTGCTGATGGAGAATCTTTTCACAGCTCCGCATCACCCTCACCGCCTGCCCTAAGTCTCAGGGCCTGACTGCTCCCCTAACCTCCTCCAACCTTCCCTGGTCTAACACCCCCTTGGTCCTTCCCCTGCAAACTCTGAGCTTTTCCAGCTCCATCTCCAGGCCCAAGGTCCTGCTTTCAACCCACCCCAGCCCAGCCCGCAGGCCCTGGGTGACTGCAGAGGTTCATTACAGCCTAATAGCAGGCTTCCTCATAAGCATCATAAACATCCATTAATGCAATTCATCTTCATAATGGAATCACTTGTCAGGTAGATGTTAATGATTTGTAAGCAATAAAGTCACACACTGCTTTTTAGCAATTGGCCTAATTTCCCTCATATCAATTAGTCTGGTATTACAGTGTTTTTTTTGCTGAAGTGATTTTAATTAATATTGCGATACATTAAATCAATAAGGCAGTTGCTGTGGCAGGCAGAGCTGGAGCCGGTGTTGGTGAGAAGGCAGTGAGTAAGTTGATGAAAGCTTTCTCTGGAACATGGACATCACAGCACAGATTGGGTGTGATGTGTTGTGTCCTGGGCAAACTGTACCAACACCTTGTATTGGGGTGTGACACACGCACACACACACACACCACCTTTATGACAACATTCCTTGCTAATCGAAAACTTAACTTTTAAGCTAAGTCAGGGTTTCTTATCGTAAGGATTGGGATCATTCGATATGCAGGAAATTGATTAACTGATATTTGTTGAATGTGTATTTCTATTAAAAAGTCTTTTCCTTTTATAACTAAAACAGCTTTAAACTAAATATCAAACTGATTTCAAATTAATAAAATAAAACATAAATATGCATTATGAGGTGTGTCCTTTCCTTTTTAACATGATACTTGCAATGTGATGTACTTTACACAGTTACACTATTCATACTTTTTTTTCCTTCCCATTCATACTCCAAATTCCAATGCTTGTAAATGGCAACATTTATAATATAGGTAATGAAATAAATATGTACAGAAATGCCCATCAGTGTTACTATAAGTTATAACACAGAAACTGGTAACCAGCACTAACATTTATGTTTTTTACTGCCTTTTTACACCTGCTTTTGATCTACATATACATTTTTTGTCTGCTGTGTGTGTGTTACTATGTATGCTTAAATAGTATGTGAAAAACATGTATCTCTATAACATCAGCTTTTTATTTTATGTCAAAATGTCAGCTCTGTGACAGTCCGTGAAAGAACACGTACTCCTTCTTTACAAACTTACAACATGGTTTTCACTGGACAGTGTTGAATAGGTATACTATATATATTTTACTATGTATACTGAGAACCTTTAGCATAACAAGTTTCCTTCAGGATGAAATAAAGTTACATCTTATCTTTTTTTGTTATTTCATTCTTTAACTGTGGCTTAACAAACAACATGTGAATTGTCACACATGAAACTAAAGTTGCTGGCAATAAGAAATTGATAAATAAAAGTCTATGGTTGAAGAAAAATGTGTAATGGCCCGGAATTAGAAAGAATAATATCATCCAATAATAGCGTATAGTAAAGACTTTTATCTATGGACATTTCATAGATTAAAGTCATAATCCTGAAGATTTTCATTGTGTCAAAACCCGATTTTGCATTCATATTTCTGACCAATGTTTTTACAGTTCAGTAGTTCCCATTGAATGTATTTGCATATTAAATTGCAACTGAAGTGGAAAGTGCTGATGACGTGCTGACGTAAGCGTTTTGCCTCCTTTCTGGTTACAGGTGTTTTTGTGTTACTGGTAGCGTGTAGTTTGCTGCTCTAGCTCAACACAGCTAATTTGTTCAATTCTTCATTAACGTTACATTGACTAACTATCTGCTATAACGTTATATTTGAACGTTTATTTGTTTTGCCTAAGCACTTACAGCGCTTCAGTGTTGCTAGCTACCAGTCTCTACCTTAGCAGCTAGCAATGGCTTCTCTCCCTCTCTCCCTCCCTCTTCCTCTCCCGCTCTCTCTTGCTCGGCGTGTCAAATGTTTAGCTATTCCTCTGCCTCCTTTACTAAAAATTGTACATGTAATAAATGTTGTTTATTTGTAGCGTTGGAGGCGAGGCTTAGTGATTTGGAAACACGGTTCCGCACCATGGGAGCCGGTAGTTGCTAGCCAAGCCCTAGTAGCCGGTGTGGACCGACTAGAGCTAGCTACTGTTAGCCATTCCCCGGCAGCTCCCGAGCAGCTGGGAATCCAGGGCGGCTGGGTGACTGTCCGAAGGAAGCATAACCCTAGGCCAAGGCCCACGGTTCACCACCAACCCGTTCCCGTTTCCAACAGGTTCTCCCCACTCAGCGACGCACCTGCTGAGAAACCCACTCTGATCATTGGCAGCTGCATTTTGAGAAACGTGAAGTCAGCGACACCAGCGACCATAGTTAAATG
>CM022490.1:2949031-2964394 GCA_011952105.1 Coreoperca whiteheadi
GTTACCCACCCAAAATCCCATAATGACGGTGTCTGCCCCCCGGCCACTGAAATTTATAAAATCAAAAGCTAACAGAAGAGGAGTTATACATAATAATTTAATTAAAATTACCACAAAAGAAATAGCACCTCAAAATAAGAGAATTAAATGTGGACTCCTAAACATCAGATCTCTGTCATCTAAAGCTGTACTAATAAACGATCTGATATTAGATTATCATATTGATTTATTTTGTCTCACTGAAACCTGGCTGGGTCATGAAGAATATGTTAGCCTAAATGAATCCACTCCGTCCAGTCATATTAATACTCACATTCCTCGAGGCACCGGCCGAGAAGGTGGAGTTGCAGACATCTTCAACTCAAACCTATTAATCAACCCTAAACCTAAACTAAATTATAACTCATTCGAAAGCCTTGTTCTAAGTCTTTCACACCCAACCTGGAAAACACAAATCCTATTTGTTATAGTGTAACGCGCTCCTCGTCCTTATTCTGAGTTTTTATCTGAATTCTCAGAATTTCTATCAGGTTTAGTCATTAAAACAGATAAAGCAATTATTCTAGGTGATTTTAATATTCATGTGGGCGTTGAAATTGATCATCTTGTTGATAGTGCCACAGGTTCACTGCGAACGCCACTTGATTCTGTTGCTCCTCTTAAAAAGAAGATAATAAAACAAAAAGGGTAGCTCCATGGTATAACGCTGAAACCCGCAAATTAAAGCAAACAACACGAAAACTTGAAAGGAAATGGTGTTCCAACTATCTAGGAGAATCTTGTTTAGCCTGGCAAGATAGTCTTAAAATATATAAGAAGGCTCTCCGTAATGCCAGAGCAGCCTACTACTCATCACTAATAGAGGAAAATAAGAACAACCCCAGGTTTCTTTTCAGCACTGTACCCAGGCTGACCGAGAGCCACAGCTCCATTGAGCCATGTATTCCTGTAGCCCTCAGCAGTAACGACTTCATGAGCTTCTTTAATGATAAAATTTTGACTTTTAGAGAGAAAATTAATCACGTCCTGCCCTCAGCTGGTGCCAACCGATCTTCAAGCATAGAGGCGTTAGAAGGAGCTGTCAAACCTGAGGTGTACTTGGACAGCTTCTCTCCTGTCGACTTTATTCAACTAACATCGACAATTTCTTCATCTAAGCCTTCGACCTGTCTCTTAGACCCAATTCCAACTAGGCTGCTTAAAGATGTTCTACCATTAGTTAGTACGTCTTTTGTAGATATGATCAATTTGTCTTTACTGACAGGTTATGTACCACAGTCTTTTAAAGTAGCTGTTATTAAACCTCTCCTTAAAAAGCCCACACTCGATCCAGGGCCAACTGTAGACCTATATCTAACCTTCCCTTTATCTCTAAGATCCTTGAAAAAACTGTGGCTAATTATGTGACTTTCTAAATAACAATAGTATATTTGAGGATTTCCAGTCAGGTTTTAGAGTGCATCATAGCACAGAAACAGCACTGGTGAAAATTACAAATGACCTTTTAATTGCATCAGACAATGGACTTGTCTCTGTACTTGTCTTGATTAGATCTTAGTGCTGCATTCGATACCATTGACAATCAAATTCTATTACAGAGATTGGAACATTTAATTGGAATTAAAGCAACCGCGTTAAGCTGGTTTAAATCCTATCTATCAGGCCGATCTCAGTTTGTATATGTTAACGATGAATCATCCGAGCACACCAAAGTTAGTCACGGAGTTCCGCAAGGTTCTGTGCTTGGACCACTTCTATTTACTTTATATATGCTTCCTTTGGGCAATATTATTAGAAAGCACTCCATAAAGTTTCATTGTTATGCAGATGATACCCAGTTATATTTATCGATTAAGCCAGATGAAACTGATCAGTTAGTTAAACTTCAATCATGCCTTAAGGACATAAAAACCTGGATGACCAGAATTTTTCTGATGTTAAACTCGGACAAAAATGAAGTTATTGTGCTTGGCCCCGAACGCCTCCGAGACTCACTGTCGGCAGATATAATTGCTCTAGAGGGCACTGCCCTGGCCTCCAGCACCTCTGTGAGGAACCTTGGAGTTATCTTTGATTAGGATCTATCCTTCATCTCACACATGAAGCAAACTTCAAGGACTGCCTTTTTTCACCTACATAACATTGCAAAAATCAGGCACTTCCTGTCTCGAAATGATGCAGAAAAATTGGTCCATGCATTTGTTACTTCCAGGCTGGGTTACTGCAATTCCATATTATCAGGCAGCCCGAAAAAGTCCCTTAAGATTCTCCAGTTGATTCAGAACGCTGCAGCACGTGTACTGACAGAAACTAGGAAAAGAGATCATTTTTCTCCAATATTATCTTCTCTGCACTGGCTCCCTGTGAAATCCAGAATAGAATTTAAAATCCTTCTCCTCACCTACAAAGCTCTTAATGGTCAGGCACTGTCGTATCTTACAGAGCTCATAGTGCCTTATTACCCCACTAGAACGCTGCGCTCTCAGAATGCAGGGTTACTTGTGGTTCCTAGAGTCTCCAAAAGTAGAATGGGAGCCAGAGCCTTTAGCTATCAAGCTCCTCTCCTGTGGAATCAGATCCTAGTTCGGGTTCGGGAGGCAGACACCATCTCCTCATTTAAGAGTAGGCTAAAGACTTTTCTCTTTGATAAAGCTTATAGTTAGGGCTGGCTCAGGTGAAACTGAACCATCCCTTAGTTATGCTGCTATAGGCCTAGACTGTCAGGGGACTTCACATGATGCACCTCTCTCTCTTCACCTCTGTCCTCCTCTCCATCCGTATGCATTCTCATCCCATAAATGCATGTTACTAACTTGACTTCTTCCCTCTCCCGGAGTTTTGTGCTTTGTCGCCCGTCTCTTCTTTCTTACTGTCACTTCATCACTTGGTTCGGGTCCTGCTCGTTGGGCTCCACCTGGAGCTGCTCGGTTGACCGTCTGGACCCATCATCTTCCCTTATGTTTTACATCCCAAACTTTTCAACATAATTACATATATATACAACAATTTTGCCATTGCCATCATAACTGTATATGTTATAATCTTTATGCTATGAATCTATTCTGTACTTACGACATCTATTGCATGTCTGTCCGTCCTGGGAGAGGGATCCCTCCTCTGTTGCTCTTCCTGAGGTTTCTATCATTTTTTCCCCTGTTAAAAGGGTTTTTTTGGGTAGTTTTTCATTAATCGAATCGAGGGTCTAAGGACAGAGGATGTCGTATGTTACAGATTGTGAAGCCCTTTGAGGCAAATGTGATTTGTGCTATTGGGCTATATAAATAAAATTGAATTGAATTGAATTGAAATTGCCACTCTATATAGTAGTTTTCATTGTTGCAGAGTCCAGCTTTCAAACACAGGATTCAAATTACATACACATGCATAAGGATTTCAAATGCTTAATGTCTGTGCAGTTAATTTAGGTACAAGGTAATGTATTTATCATTATACAACACAAGGTTGACAGCAAAATTAAGTTAGTAGTGCCTGCACGCTACACAAATACAATATATATATATATAATCCTGCAGTTATTTACATATATACATACATGAATACACCCAGGAAATAATTCCAAGAGTACCTAGCTGCAGACACAAAATGGTGGCCCTGGGAAACCTCCATCCTTCGCAGCAGAATTTGGTGTTCTTTTCGTGTCGTTTTAGCTTGGCAAGCCTTACTGTAAAAAAACTATCTAACTTTATTCAATGACTGTTAAAGAAGCGATATGGGGCCTTACTTTGGTGGATTTATCAGACCAAAAATGAGATAAGAATTAGATTGGAAAAACGACTCCCTTATTACTGTATAAAAACACAACCTTATTTACTGATTTTGATGAAACTGGCTCATATTTTATGGGGAAAATATTTCTGCTTTTCCCTCAGATGCTCTGCCTCAATTCTTAGAGATTTACGGAGTTTCCTGATACCATACAGATACATCATAGCTCAATTAGCCATGCAGCCAATGTAGCCATCCTTTTGGATGTTGTCTACTTTTCTACTGATCATGTTTATAGTTTTATTATTATGGAGTACAAAAAATCTGAAACAATTTTTTTAGTCATGCAGGAACTTTAGGGTTTATTGAACACTCAATATTTTCAGTAGTTTTTTCTTTCTTTTACTATTATGCACGTCATATAGCCATTTCCAGTTAGTAAGAATACTAAGTAAGAATATCCACTCACACTAATGCAAATTAATTTCCATATTCCAGGCTTGGAATTGAGTCATTTTTGTCAGTATATTGAAAAACTGTACCGTGTTTATTAAAACTATACACTGAAACAAGCACATCATGTTTAATTAGTGAAGTAGTTAAAAAAAATGCGCACAAAAGGGCAATCATTTACTGCATACTGCCGTTAGAAACTGAGTACAATTAGTTGATATGTAGCCTGATCAGCCCCTGTCAATCAATACAAACACATATTAGACTGTAAACCATTAATCGAACCAATAACTAGCCGCAGTCAATGTCAGACAACCGTATCATACTTTAGCAGTTACCTAGTGTTTCTGTAGTGGTGACAAAACGACAAAAATATACAGTGCAAACATTAGCAGTTTGAATTAAATGGAAGCTCGCGAGTCTCAGTTCTCTAATAGTATATCCTTCTAGGTCTTCCCTCCACACATTCCATTTGTAATCAGAGTTCTCAGATGAACTGGACAGTAAAAGACTATAAATCTCTGTATAAAGCTCCTTTGCATAAATTTTCCTTAGACACCATTTTTTTCCAGGTTAGATTTTAAAGGTTTAGTTAAAGGGAATTATTTCCGCTTGTTCTAATAAAGCTTTTGAGCTGAAGGTATTTAAAAAAATATTTTCAAGTATTACTTGCGTCAAACTTCTTCAAATGGCATCATGTTTGTATTAGTTAAATATAAATCCTGAATTTTTCTAATCCTTTTAATGCCCATGCATGAATATAGCATTGGCTCTTCCTGGCGTGAAATTCTGGTTTCCCCTTATGAAACTGTACTGTGATAATAAGCTAGGTTCTTTAGGAAATGTTTTCACTTCAAACCACACCTTTGTCATATTTTTAACAATTGGAAATGCAATTCAATAGACTTAAAGCTTAATAGACCTAAGTTGTACTGCCCAGTAATACCAGATTATATTTGGACATTTTAAACCTCCTTTACTATATGGTAATTGTAGTAGGGACAATGGAATTCTAGCACCATTATTTTTTCGTATGAACAGAATAGAATAGAAGCTTTATTGTCATTGCACAGCAGTACAATGAAATTGAAATGCCACATCTGATCAGTGCAGAGAAACTAAAACTAAGAAAAAAAAACACAGTAAAAAAATAAATTAAAAAAACAATAAATGATAAAAAAATGTAAATGTTATTGCATGTTTTTTTAGTCTATTCGCCTCCCAGAGGGCAGGATGCTGAACAGTTCATGCCCAGTATGGGTGTTGTGCTTTAATATGTTATGGGCCCTGCGGAGACACCCGCTGTTTGCAGCATCTACCTGAGAAGGCATGGGGCAGCCAATACATTTTCCAGCAGTTTTTATAACTCTTTGCAGAGTCTTCTTGTTTGCAGATGAACAGCTAGAATACAATACTGTGAGGCAGTACGCAAGGATACTCTCAATGGTGGAGCGGTAAAGAGTCAGCAGCAGATTTTCCCGCAGATTGTTTTTGCAGAGTAATTCAGAAAGTGCAACCTCTGCTGGGACTTCTTCAATATGGCCGTTGTATTTTCAGTCCAGGAAAGGTCCTCGGAGATTGTTGTTTCCAGAAACTTGAAGATGGAGACCCGCTCTACCTCATCGCCATTAATACGCAGTGGGACTGAAACAAATTAAAATCAATTACCATTTCCTTGGTTTTCTTCGCGTTCAGCTCCAGGTTGTTATTGTTACACCACTTGGACAGTGTCTGGACCTCCTCCCTGTACTCTGACACATCTCCTCCCGTTATTAGGCTAACCACTGTTGGGTCGTCAGGAAATTAAATGATGGCATTGGAGGAGTGGATGTAACCGCAGTCGTAGGTATACAGGGAATAAAGGAGTGGACTCAGCACACAACCATGTGGGGAGCCGGTGGTAAGTGTGATGGTGGAGGAGTGGGAACAAATTCTCACTGTTTGTGGGCTTTCTTAGTTTCTGAAATAAGTCATCAGGTGGACGCAGTGGAATATTAGGAAATAAATACAGTATCTTAGGGAGTGTGTTAATTCTGACAATCAAGGACAGAGACAGTGACATCCACCTATTAAATTAATTCTCTATTTCCTTCTTTAAAGGTTCATAGTTGGTTTTAACAATCACAGCTAACTTTGGCACAATTTGTATTCCCAAATATTTAAACTGATGTACAATTATAAATTGGGATGCTTCTCTAAGTGGATTCTCCCTTTCTTTCACATCATGCAATAGAACAGAGGACGTGGTATTATTGATTGCATATACTGAGATATTGCCAAAGGCTTTTATTAACTCAAGCAAAGTTGATAGTTTTTTTAGGTGCAAGATAAACATCATCTGCATATAACAAGAATTTATGTTCTATCTGGCTAACTGTTATTCCAGCGATTTCCTCATGTGTCCGTACCGCTGGGAATGGTTCAATTGTTAAGTAAATAATAGCGGAGATAAAGGGCATCCCTGACGACTTCTGATTGCAATTATTTTTCGTTTGTTTCTGTTTTCTAAATATTTCTGTCGTAAGATTTAAATATAGTAACTGAACCCATTGCAATGTATTCCCACATCCAAATCGTTCAAAGACATAAAAAAGATAAGGCCACTCCACCCCAGTTTAAGAATAGGAGAGCCTATTAAGCAAGGATATTAAGCATGTTACGAGTGTTCGTAACATTATGGAATCCCTGTCGTCCCAAGATAAACACATTTTGATCCCTATGCACTATGCTGGGCAGTGATTCTTGCAATTGACTTGCTAAAATTTTGCACAGGAATTTAAGATCAGAATTTAACAGATGTATTGGTCTCAAACCTGTTCCTGGGCTTTCCGGGTTTTGGCAACAATATAATTAATGCTCCCATCATCGATTTAGGTAGACTACCATTATGGAATGTTTCCTGAAACATTTCAATTGTTTCAGTCATTTTGTTTTGAATTTTTTATACAGGTCAATTGAAAGCCCATCAGGACCTAACGTTTTACCAGGTTTCAATCCCTCAATCGCTGTGCCTATTTCTTCCTCTTTAAGTTCCCACCTCCAGTTTCTCTTGGTACTTGTCAGAGATGGTCAGTATAGCCAGTTTATCCAAGAATGTATTTTGGGCCTGCAGATCAGATTTAACTAGGGATTTGTGTAGATTCTCATTATATTCTCTAAACTCCTTGTTAATTTCAATAGGATTGAAACGTATTGTATCTATGTTGCCTTTAGCTATCAAGCTCCTCTCCTGTGGAATCAGATCCCAGTTTGGGTTCGGGAGGCAGACACCATCTCCTCATTTAAGAATAGGCTAAAGACTTTTCTCTTTGATAAAGCTTATAGTTAGGGCTGGCTCAGGAGAATCCTGAACCATCCCTTAGTTATGCTGCTATAGGCCTAGACTGTCGGGGGACTTCCCATGATGCACCTCTCTCTCTTCACCTCTGTCCTCCTCTCCATCCGTATGCATTCTCATTCCATAAATGCATGTCACTAACTTGACTTCTTCCCTCTCCCGGAGTTTTGTGCTTTGTCGTCCGTCTCTTCTTTCTTAGTGTCACTTTCAGCAGGTATTTCAGTGTCCGGAGATGTATCTGGATCTGTGACTATGGCGACCTGCTGTTGCTGTGTCTATGGTGCAGGGGACGAGTGGCTCGGGTCCTGCTCGTTGGGCTCCACCTGGAGCTGCTCGGTTGTCCGTCTGGACCCATCATCTTCCCTTATGTTTTACCACCTAAACATTTCTAACATAATAATATATATATATATACAACAATTTTGCCATCATGGCTGTATATGTTATAGTTTTGATGCTGTAAATCTATTCTGTACTTACGACATCTATTGCATGTCTGTCCGTCCTGGGAGAGGGATCCCTCCTCTGTTGCTCTTCCTGAGGTTTCTATCATTTTTTCCCCTGTTAAAAGGGTTTTTTTTGGGTAGTTTTTCCTTAATCGAATCGAGGGTCTAAGGACAGAGGGTGTCGTATGTTACAGATTGTGAAGCCCTTTGAGGCAAATGTGATTTGTGATACTGGGCTATATAAATAAAATTGAATTGAATGTTGTTGTTTATAAAAAAAAAAGTTTCTGGTGCACTTATGCATTTTGTTGCCTTGTGTTGTTAGAATTGCTTCAATTGTCTTCCTCAAATGTAAGTCGCTTTGGATAAAAGCGTCAGATAAATGACTAAATGTAAATGTTATAACTGATGTTATTGCTTTTTTGGTTTGTAATTGTTTAATCTGCCAAGCTAGAAATTTACCAGGTTTTTCCCCTTGATCAAATGACTGGTATATTGTAAGCTGCCCTAGCAGCAGACAGTTTATTTTACTCTCCTCTTAAGAGAAATAATTATTTTTCTACTGCAGGGGTCCGATATTAATATGCTATCGTAGTAGCAATCCTTTACATTGGAAACTAATCCTGCTGAAATTAAATAGTAGTCTTTCCACGAGTATGTCTGAAAGGTGCTAGAATAACATAATTAAGCTATATCACTGGGCTTCAAATGCCTCCAAATATCTAACTAGTTTACTCTTTAATAAAATGATGAATAGTTGTTCTACTTCTATTGATCTGCAGCTGTGGATCTATCACTGCGTGGGTCTAGTGTACAGTTCCAGTCCCCTGCAATTATATAGTCACCTGGGAGAGAGTTACTAACTACCCGTTGCTGCTTCCTGTTTGTTGTTTTACAACCTACATTGTGTCATTATAATTGTATATACTATGATTCTGTTGTTAATCTATTCTGTACACACAACATCTATTGCATGTCTGTCCGCCCTGGGAGAGGGATCTCTCCTCTGCTGCTCTTCCTGAGGTTTCTATAATTTTTTCCCCTGTTAAAAGGTGTTTTTTTTGGAGTAGTTTTTCCTTATTCGAATCGAGGGGCTAAGGACAGAGGGTGTCGTATGTATTTGTCGCATTTACAGATTGTAAAGAAAACTGAATTGAATATACTGTGTGCGCACACAGTAAGAAAAAGGTTTTTTGACAGGTTTCAGGCTTTCCAACAAACTGTTGCTTACTTTATGACTTCACTGTATAATATACGTTTGTTATGTTAATTTCCAGTGCAATGTCAGTTTTAAATAATATAATGCTACAATCTATATGCATATGTATCACAGTGCATAAATGCTGTATATTCCAAAGTAATGTAACACAAACTCTATTGCTGTTATGCAAATAAAAACATTCAACTAAAGATATGCCAAGCATTACTTGCAGAGAACAAGCAAGATTCAAATCATTTATTCAAATGTTTTTGCATTGAAGCATCATTTAATCCATATATCTATATATAGCGCACTGAGTTTCGCACAGATGAATATTACTGTTGCACAATGTGCTTACGCTGTGTGTGATCAGAGACGGTTAAGAGAGTCTTTGGTGTGATTTGACAGCTTTTGACAGATTATAAAGAGGAGGAAGAGAGAGAAAATAGCGAGGGGCTAAGAGACAGGCCAGAGAAAGCCACAGAAAGTGTCCACGAACACTCTGTATAGTGTGTCTATTGTAAAACTGAACTAGACTACCACAATAGCACAACGTCTATGCTTCAGCATCTCAGCAGAAAGCATAATGTTACAATCTATGCATCCAGTCTCCACACAAGGTATATGAAGGCTAGTAAAGAATGTAGGCTACGTTAATTAAGGCTTTATGTAATGGCTCGTTAACAACATAAATCAATGTGGTGGCTAGTTATGATGTCCCTAAGTTAGCTAGATTTTGTTCAAGATATTAACCATAAAATGCTGCAGTCAATTTGTGAAAGCCTGAGCTTCATTCATGTTATTTATTATTAGTTCCTGTCCACTCGTTTTTGCCTCTTACAAATGCCACAAAGAAGACAGTAAAGGCTTACTGTAGTTAGGTTGAAACTTAAGTATAAAGCATTTTGCATTTTTCCTCTAGTTTTGACAGATAATACTGTATGCAATTTAAGCAATAAAAGTGTAGATTTTTCTAAAAATGAAACAAATTAGTTCTTCATTTTAAGAAGCATGTCTTATTTTGCTTTTTAATAAAGCAAAAGTACTTCCGATTACACAACTAATTGATGGAATAATCGGTTGAATACCCGAATACTAAAATAATCGATAGCTGCAGCCCTACACGTCACACCTCTTTTTCTTACAGAACAACGGCATGCTATCTAAAAATCATTAGATCAGTAGCATTATGTTTGGTTCAGTGTAAAAAAGCAAAGCCAGTGTAATGATGGGTCTTTGTTACGGCACTATTGCGGGATTTCTGTCTAAAAAGTGTCCCCACTCAAAAGGTGTAAAATTCAAACAGGTACTCTGAAAGCTAGAAGTATAGAAACAGAGTGTCTAGGCACTTAACTCTCTCTTTCTCTCTCACTGCACAACCAGTGATGTAATTGAGTGCAACAGATATCCCACTAGCTGCCAGGTGTGTTATGTGGTGAGCAAAGCGCCCATCGAATAGCACATAATCAATTGGGTTTAGTGGCGTATCCTTCAGAGTACACACACATTCCCATCACCTTCCAGTATTTAAACACACACCTGCTGTGTGATCGTGTGTGTGTGTGTGTGTGTGTGTGTGTGGGTGTGTGTGGGTGGTGCACGTGTCTCACCAATTCAAGCCAAAGGGTGTTTTCTTTACATGCGTGCAGCTAAACGACCTGGCTGCTGTGACTTTGTTTAATGCGTTGCTTTAATGTGTGCCGTGTTGTTGACTTGTGCGTTTGCCAGCAGCACACTCACAGCCCCGACTGTCTTCTCCATCACTAAGGTAATTATTCAGACTCAGGTTCTCACAGCAATGCTGGCGATAGTTATATGAATGTCTCCATGTATCCATAATGTATGTGGAGTAGTGAGTTTCATGAGTATGCGCTCCGGTAATGAAATTCAATTACTTGCTGCTGATTGCTGATTTGTGGTGACAGATGATGTGTAATCTGCTCCCATAATATCACACACTCAATGCAGGCTCCAGCTGAGGCTGCACTGAATATGTTTCCAAAGCAAACAAAGCCTGGGTCCTGAAGGACCCTTCTGAGTTGCCATACTTTGTGATGTGCTCGCCATAACCAGCTGATGTCAGGTAGTAAGGCTCCACAATTTGAACAGGACTGTGAGGCAACTGAAGGGACAATTGGTTTACAGAAACATGAAACAGTTGTAATGATTTTTCAAAGGAATGTCTAGCTAGTATTAGTTCGCTATGTACATGCTAATCTAGCTAACATTATCTGGCCTTAGTTATGCTGCTTAGCTAGCAGTGTTCCATATAACTTCTCTATTGTTTGTTAATGTTTGCACACATCTGTTATCTTATGCAGACAATTAGCAAGTAACTTATTTGAAATTTCTTTGAATTTACTCCCACATTCCCCCAACATTTATCTAAAAATGTATGAAAATTACACAAACATTATTTAATAATTATATTCTGCTATTTCCCAATAAGCAGGTGATAAATAGCTGGTAATTTATTTTATACAATTCTGGGAAAGTATACAAAGTTAATATCCATTAGAAATGCTTTAACTGAAATTACAACCAAATAATTGTATAATTATATTTGATTTCCCTATAAGCAGTTGATTATTAGCTGGTCATTTATTTTATATAATTCTACCAAGGTAATTGATAATTATGCTCACATGTAAAATATGGAGGAATTGTATACCTTTGTAATTAGGCCTACAAGGCAATTAGTGAAGGCCCATGGCAAAACAGAATCTGGGAGTTAACAACTCGCAGCCCTTACAGGCACAGTCGTTGACAGCCTCGTTCTAGGTTACATGTTTTGCTTGAGTTGCTGAGGGTTGAGCTCAGTCTGACGTAGACGACCCATTACTCTTTACACGCATGATCTCATAGAAATAACTTGACAAGTACCTTCAATAGGGCTATGACATTTTGTTTATATTTACGTTCTTTCCCTTTTACTAAGACTGATTTCTATGTATTTTCCAGAGATCAGATAATTTATTTAAAATGAAGTGATACCATTTACTTAACATACAGTCCTTATTTATATCTATTATTCACATCACGGAAGCAGGGTTTGAATTGTAATCATTTACCTTATATGTAACTTCTGCATAACTGAATCGTTACAGGTTAACTTCCAACTAGTTTGTATCCAACTTCTGCTGAGAAGGCCAATCAATTTAAGTGAGTTGTTGCAGCTTAATACCCAACTAGGTTCTGCCTAAGTTCTGCTGATCATGCCAGCTTAACTTCCAACTAAAGTCTATCTAACTTATGCTGGCCACTAAATTGAAGTAAGTTGTTGCAGCTTAACATTTAGCTAGTTTCTGCCTAACTTCTGCAGGCCAGTGAATTGAAGTACATTTGTTAACCATTTCCATTCTCACCAATTTCTGTATAATTTCAGCACATCAGTCCAATTTTCTAAATGTAAATTTTTTTTATTGTAAGCCACCATAAATTCCTAATTACCAAATACAACTTCATAATGAAGATCAAGTTAAATGCCTATTTAGTCTTATTTTGTGCTTGCCATTATCAACAGAACGTGAGGAAGTAGCAGTTCCAACATCATGTGGAAGCTAATATATGTATTTTATCAGACCAAAGTCCAGTAACACGGTCGCTGTATGGAAGGCTGCTACTGGTGTTGTGATTTAACAACTATGTCTCATACGGAGGCACCATTATGTTAGGGTTGCACATGGCAGTACCGTTAGTTAGATTTGGCTATCAGGATTATCAAAGATAATCATAAATAATGCTTTAAATTAATAAAGACCACCCTTAATAAAAAGATAAATGATAGCCAATGAATTAAGTCAGTCTCATAAAATACACTAAACTATCAATGATAATGATTAAATCAATAACTATAAACCAAATTACCATTAATAGCTATTGTAGAAGGATTCGGAGTTCAAACATAGAAGAGGTTGGCAAATTATTCACTCTTGTGAGACGTTAATTATACACAATCATTTATTGACAAGGGTAAACAAAGTAAAAACACACTGTGAGGACTAACTAAATACACTAACTACAGACAAAAACATGTGTGTGTGGATGCGTGTGTGTGCACGTGTGTGCGAAACGTGGATGACACGTGGGCCAACAAGGAATTAGCTTCAGGAAGAGAGCTAATGTGTTAGCTACAAGGGACATTTAAAGATGGCGGTAAGCCACCTAGGAAGCTTTCCTCGCTAGTGGCGTTAGCACAAGTGTGGCCTCTTTTGGACGCCAGCTAAAGGTGTGTTTGTGTACTAGCAGTTAAAGGCGACCTGTAGGCTAATAGTGCCTCGTTAAAAGGAGTTAGTGGCATGCAAAATACCCTGTGTATAGCATCATTCTATCATCAATTTAACAACGGCTACCAGATTAACAAATAGATTGAAAAGAGTCACAATCACATCGGTAAGGTCACATGTGCAGAGT
The DNA here is from genome assembly GCA_011952105.1 of Coreoperca whiteheadi. Taxonomy (NCBI): domain Eukaryota; kingdom Metazoa; phylum Chordata; class Actinopteri; order Centrarchiformes; family Sinipercidae; genus Coreoperca; species Coreoperca whiteheadi. The sequence continues at coordinate 2,962,608 of CM022490.1, forward strand.
CACTAAATAGATCTGTGCTACACTAAGCCCAGTATTTAGCTCAACGTGCTACGTTATGCCGGTGGATGTTATCAGTGCGTTTTGGTGCTGCTTTGTCCCGCGGCTAACGTCTGTCCGATGGCCAGGGGAGGAACTCGTGGTTTGCTTTGGAAGCAGCTGTTGAGCCGTCTCGGCAGGTCTGGTTAGCTTCAGCTAACGGTCGGTTCCTTCTTAAAGTGGCTGGCTTGCCGCTACTTGTTGCAGTGGTGGTCTTAGCGGGAAACTTGCGTCGCCGCGGTGCGAGATAAGAGAGGTTCTGCAGGGCGGCAGGCAGGCTCATTCATTGGGCCAGCTGCTTTGGCTCAGCTAGTTATTGAGAGGCCGGCGGTGAGGTGGCAGGTCCATTGGGCCGAGAGGCGAGAGAACGGAGCTGCTGTGTGCCCTCCGCACACTGAGAGATTGGGAGGGCAAGAGAGAGAAGCAGCGCTTCTGCTCAGCTGGTCGCTGCGAGGCCGACAGGAGCTGCGGTAGAGCTGCGTTCACCTCTGCACGGGAGGGAGATCAAAAGCAAGAGAGAGCAGCGGGGGCTGTAACCCTGGCTACATCGATTTGAGGACTTCCGAGATCGCACATGCGGCGGAAGTCGATGGCGTGTCGCGGTCTCTGTGGGTGAAAAGGGAATGCAGTCAATTTTAAGCTCAGTTAATGAACTCGTCCGCTGAGTCCCAACACTGGGTTTGATTACATTTGATTTCTTGTGATTTACTCTGCGTGCTTTCCTTCTCTTTCTTCTCCACTAACCCACACATCTTTACATGTACAGCTACATGCTTACACACATCTCAAACGGCCCAGATAATGTGGTAGCATAGCCAGCTAAGCTGTACCTTATCTTCTTATCAGTGCCTGTATGACATCGACGGAACAGCCTTCTAATACAGCTTTGCGCTCTTCACCAGCATTCTCAGGCTCTCAAGGTTTCTGATAGCGTCGTCATAACTGTCCATTAAAAAGTCAGTTTGTCTACGAAAATCTGATGGGCCAAGATATTCTTCTGTAACTTTTCAGGATTTTTAAATAAGAAGATATAATTACTGTTTAAGCGGATGTTGTGGCTGTATTTATCTCAGTGGAAAGTATTCTGTGTCAAAATGATAATGCTCCACATATTTCTGTGGTATCTATACCGTGTAAAGATTTTTACAATTTCAGGAGAATCATTTGCTTGAAAAATAACATTGTCCAAAATAACCAGTTGTGTTTTGGCAGAAGGAAAAAGTTGCTCATCTTCGAAAGAATCAGTGTTGGATGAATATGCTCTCTGTGAACATGACCCACTCTAGCCACTGAATGCTGGCATTTGAATACGTTTTAAACTGACATCAGTAGTCGTAGAGTGACAGTATGGCGAGGGTTTAGGAGGTGAGAAATAAGTGACAAAAACCTTCATGCAGTCGGAGGCGTTTGTGATGCAGCTGAAGGGGTCCACTGCTAATGCACTCGTCCCTAAATAATGAGTAAGCCGTCATCAGGATGTTTGTCATTTTCACGGTTCAGTTTAGCTTTCTTCTGAAAATGAAAATTGGCCAGTGAACTAAAGCAATACGGGAAGAAACCCTTGAATTCACTATCAAAATGGAGAGCGCACGGCTTAGAACCAAGAGACATTTTTAAAAATGATAAAGAATCAAGGCACTGCTGTCCAAAATGCGGTTCCTGCAGACACAAAATGTTACTCCTGGTCATTAATAAGGAGGCTTTTAAACCCAGCTTGAGCAAGGCGTTAAGAACAAGATAGCTGTTAAAAG
>CM022490.1:2966232-2981168 GCA_011952105.1 Coreoperca whiteheadi
CCAAACACTCAGCCGCGACTCGCCTGCTTCATCCGCGGGATCTCCGCCTGCTGTTCTCCGCACCTCGCCCCAACCTTGCTCTCCCCTGCGGATCTCCTCCGTACCCGGCTCCAGTTATTCGGCCCCCCCGCCTTGATTTCCCTGCTCCTCCAATAAAGCTCAAGTTTGTCCTACTTCCAGTCCGCATCTGAGTCCTCTCTTCCAGTAGTTCATAACAAAAACCTTTGGAATTGTGCGCCATAAGCACTGCGTTTGTATACTTTGGCCTCCTGAAATCCAGGAAAAAGTGCATGGCACATTGAACCCCCACTGCACACCACGACTCCCCCGGCAGCATTTTTTAACTCACCAAAACAGGGACATCCGCCCCAGATTTGTCGGCTAAGGTTTCTTCTTCTCTGTCTTTGGGGACTGCACTCTATGAGAGAAAGATGGTGGGGGGGGTCAGCATCTCAGCTTAAAGTAAATAAAAAGTAACAAATAAGTAAATAAATAAAATAAGAAACTCACCGTTTCTGTAGGATCATCTAGCACTAGCATTAGAGCTTATGCTAGCGCTACTGCTAGGGCTGGAGGATGCCGAAGAAGAATTTCTGTCCAGATTGGCTTGTGGGGTTTCTTGTGTCACCTAGATCGGTCGAGGGCTAGTTCAGCCCCGCTGCAGGCCTTCACTCTCCTGACCGGTTATGCGGAGGATTCTTGAGCAGAATCACTGATACTCCTGGGTCAGTCTGTCCAGGGAAGCCATGATGAAAAAAACCTGTGGTCCCGCCCATAGACATAATAAATTAATATATTAATTACTTCTTATAATTTAATGTAATTATTAATAAATATATAGAAATTATTATATATATTTTATAAAGTATTCATTGAAAACCGTAAATTTATCCCTGCCTGGACTGACAAATACCACATGGAGAAACACCAGACTTTCCGCACCAATTTTCCCGTGGGATCTCATGAGAGGGCTGCAAACGTGCAGAGTTTGATTGCATCTTAAAACCGGAGCAGTACTACCATGGTGCAGTCATTCACATCCCAAGAGAGAGCTGCCGCAGCATCCCTCTGTGTTTCCTGGATATTGTTAAAAAAGAAAAGACCATTCACAGACTCTGAAACCATGACGGACTGTATATCCATTGTGGATGAGGTGGTAAATGACGATAAAATTAAAACGAGCGTCATATCTGCTATAAAAAAACATACCCCTATCAGATACTTCAAACATTTGTAGGGTTGAAATTCTTGCTGCAGATGTGAATGAAACACTTTTAGAAAACCTGATGAAAGCTGATACTATGTCTGATAGTCTGATGAGTAAATGAGTCCACAGACCAAACTTATATTGCTCAGTTGTGCATATATGTCAGTTTTTTTATGGCAAATGCTTCCGAGAGGAGCTGCTCGGCCTACTGCCATTAGAAGGACACACAACTGGCGATATAATCTTTGGGAAAATTTCGACTTTTTTTAAAGACAATGGTCTGGATATGAAGCATGTATGCATGCTTGTGACAGATGGGGCTCCATCCATGACAGGGAAAGTGAATGGTTTGGCAGCACGTTGGTCCACTGTTGCACCTCGGTTGATCTCCTTACACTGCATTGTACATCAGGCGGTGTTGTGTGCAAAACTAAGCGGGACACTCAAGACGACAATGGACAGCATTATGGCTACAATTAATTTATTCACTCCACATTAAGCCTCCAACACCGTTTATTCCGCATGCTGCTGTCAGAAATGTTTTCTGAGCACCACGACCTTCTTTTGCATAATGACTTGAGGTGGCTGTCCAAAGGCAAAGCACTGGAGTGATTCTGTGGTGTCAGAGAGGAGATCATAATTTTGCTCCGCAGCAGCAAGCCAAAAAAAGGCAGAAACGCACTTGAGTCTGTTGGGATTCAGGTAGGGTAGGTTTGGTTATTAACATAAAATATCAAATATTATTTATGAATATTAATAATGCACTTAATGTTATTAAGTTATTAATATAGATCAATAATTACGGGGCACCACCTGAAATTCAGGAATTAATAACAAAACATGAAAAACAGTCTCAAAGGTAGCTGTCCACCTACAATATTGATAATTGAATATTACCATACATTAATAATGGACAGTGAATCCAAGCACTAGCTATCGTAACCAGCTATTATCACAACAAATACACACAATAACCAGTTGCTCTTTAAAATATACAATAATGTTTATTTAACCTTATCATTGATTAAAAATCAATAACTTCAGCAAACAATCACTATAGTCTAAACTAAACAAACAAGCATATACAGTCAGCAACAGTGATGCGTGTTACTCTAATCCGACCACTTTTTTCAGTAACGAGTAATCTAACGCGTTACTATTTCAAAACCAGTAATCAGATTAAAGTTACTTATGCAAGTCACTGTGCGTTCATATTTTTTTCATTTTCCTTAATAAAAATATATTTTTGCTTTCTTCTCGCATCTCGGGGAGCAAAGTCACGTCTGGGACAAGTCTCGTTCTCAGGGAGGAGAGAGATGCACGTTTTCTAGCTGGAAATACAGACACTATTTTGAGTTTGTGTAAGCTAAAGATGGCAATATTAAAGCTTGTTGTACACTCGGTGCCAGTGGAGACAAAGTGTTATATAGCTACAAAAACACGTCAAATTTAAAGAAACCTTTGGAGTGGCAGCGCTGCACAGTCAAACTTACAGAGCAAGTCCCACCAGGTGGTGCGAAGCGGAGAGCAGAAGGCCCCCCACCACCCAAACAACAACAGCTGGACTAAAAACAAGTATTGATGTTAAGTGAATTCAAGAAAATCTGGCATTATTTTATTTTTTTTAAAAAGGTATTTTGTCAGGAGATTTGGGGTTCAGTATCTTGCTCAAGGATACTTCGACCGTGGCTGGGGGATCAAACTACTGACCTTACGATTGGCAGGCAACCGTTCTGCCACCAAGCCACGCCCGCCTTTTCAACTTAAAATGTTTGGAGATACATTGTTGACATTACTGTTAAAAATGCACTTCCAACAAAGTGAGTGTTGGCAAAACCAGCTGTCATTTTTATGTTACGGCGGCGGGGGGGTTGTCGGCAGAGGCTGAATGTAACTGAATGTATTGCTTCCTCAAATGTAAGTCGCTTTGGATAAAAGCGTCTGCTAAATGACTAAATGTAAATGTAAATGTAAATGTAACTAATAAAGTAACTTGTAATCTAACTTAGTTACTTTTAAAATCAAGTAATCTGTAAAGTAAAGAAGTTACTTTTTAAAGGAGTAATCAGTAATTAGATTACTTTTTCAAAGTAACTGTGGCAATACTGGTCAGCAAGCCGATGTGTGTGTGTTTGGGGGGGGCAATAGAAAGGGGGAGGAGGTGTTGTAAATCAAGTTGTTACACAATCACAATATCAAACATAATAACCAAAATAAAATAATTTATAACATACCATCTCTAGACCCTCCATCGTTAGAAATGGGATGTCCGGTAGCAGGAAAAACTGCGAACATAACAACATTTAAAAAACTTGATCTACGTATAAAAAATTCTGCTAAAAGTGAATGTTACTACTAACATAAAACTCTACTATCAGCCATGGTTTTCTCCATTATCTGACTCAAGCAATTTGATTTAAATATACTCTCAACACTCCTTATAGTCAGCTCTAACGTACAAAAATCTGAGAATAGATGACGTCTTACCTCTTATTGGGATTATGGTGCCAAAATGTTGCTTTGTTTCAAAACTCCAAAAACTTCAGACCTCCGTATTCAGTCGAGGTGTGACCTTCCAACCCATTGTATTATTTTATTATTATTGAAGATGCTGGGATGCCGGTGTAATATTATCTCCAAACACAATGCTTCAATCTCTATGCAAATCAATCATCATAACATTTGCGGCCAGGGCTGTAGGGAACATGGTTGGAGATGCTGGGAGTTATGTAATATTTTCTCGCTACTACGCTTATAAACACTATACATACGCCATCAATAAATACAAGGGGCCATGAGATGCCGGGAGCCGGTATTTTATGATTCTGCGTTTTAAACAGTATGCAAATCCCTCATTGAGGCCCACGGATGCTGAAAAACATGTTTGAAATTGATGCATATTCAATATCAGTAGTTCAGACAGTCTAGTCTTCAGAAATTTGCTTTGTTGGCCAGGTATGTGTACGCATACAAGGCATTTGACTCCAGTTTTTCGTTGCTCTCTGTGTACATACACAGAGAGACATAAGTATAGCTAAGAACAAGGACAACAAGCTCAGCAAGGTAGACAAACATTAAGATGCTATGTGTGCATTATGCTGCTAATGTAGTTTTTTGTACAAAGTACAAAAAACAACAGTAACATATATAAACAGGTAGAGACAATTAGTGCAAAAGGTTGCTTTGTAGGTAGATATGACAGTATATACAGTATGTACAGCATGCGTAGATTTAAGAAGTGTTAATATTTACATAAACAATGTGATAAATGTACAGGTAAAGTGGATGCTAGTCTCACAGGGTTATTGAACAGGGATTGTTCCTGACACTATATGACTGGTGTTAACTGTTAATCAGAGTGATGGCTTGTGGGTAGTAACTGTTCTGGTGTCTGGTTGTTTTTGGCGCAGAGTGCTCTGTAGCGCCTGCCAGAGGGGATAAGTAACAGGTTGTGTCCAGGGTGTGAAGGATCTGCAGTGATGTTTCCTCCCCACTTCCTGATTCTGGATGTGTATAAGTCTTGAATTGAGGGCAGGTCGGCAGCAATGATCTTTTCTGCTGTCCTAACTGTCCATTGTAGTATGTTTCAATTCAATTCAATTCAATTTTATTTATATAGCCCAATATCACAAATCACATTTGCCTCAAAGGGCTTCAAAATCTGTAAGATACGACACCCTCTGTCCTTAGACCCTCGATTCGATTAAGGAAAAACTACCCAAAAAAAACCTTTTAACAGGGAAAAAAATGACAGAAACCTCAGGAAGAGCAACAGAGGAGGGATCCCCCTCCCAGGACGGACAGACATGCAATAGATGTCGTAAGTACAGAATAGAGTCATAGCATATACAGCCATGATGGCAAAATTGTTGTATATATATATAATTATGTTGAAAAGTTTGGGATGTAAAACATAAGGGAAGATGATGGGTCCAGACGGACAACCGAGCAGCTCCAGGTGGAGCCCAACGAGCAGGAGCCGAGTCACTTGTCCCCTGCACCATAGACACAGCAGCACTGCCCCAGCAGGTCGCCATAGTCACCGATCCAGATACATCTCCGGACACTGAGATACCTGCTGAAAGTGACAGTAAGAAAGAAGAGACAGATGACCAAGCATGAAACTCCGGGAGAGGGAAGAAGTCAAGTTAGTAACATGCATTTATGGGATGAGAATGCATACGGATGGAGAGGAGGACAGAGGTGAAGAGAGAGAGAGGTGCATCATGTGAAGCCCCCCGACAGTCTAGGCCTATAGCAGCATTACTAAGGGATGGTCCAGATTCACCTAAGCCAGCCCTAACTATAAGCTTTATCAAAGAGAAAAGTCTTTAGCCTACTCTTAAATGTGGAGATGGTGTCTGCCTCCCGAACCCGAACTAGGATCTGATTCCACAGGAGAGGAGCTTGATAGCTAAAGGCTCTGGCTCCCATTCTACTTTTTGAGACTCTAGGAACCACAAGTAACCCTGCATTCTGAGAGCGCAGTGTTCTAGTAGGGTAATAAGGTACTATAAGCTCTGTAAGATACGACGGCGCCTGACCATTAAGAGCTTTGTAGGTGAGGAGAAGGATTTTAAATTCTGTTTCTGTCCTTTTTGGTGGACGATCCAAACCAGACACTGATGGATATGCAGAGAACAGACTGGATTATTGCACTGGATAAGCAAGGCCCTGAGGTAGGTTGAACTTCCTGAGCTGGCGCAGGAAGTACATCTTTTTGATTATGTTGTTGATGTTGGACGCCCACTTTAGGTCCTGGGAGATTGTGGATTTCAGAGACCTGAAGGCTTCTGATGCAGTGTTGTTCAGTATGGTGATGGGGGGCAGTGTTTGGAACACAATCTGTTCCACCTCCTCCCCTCTGGTAGGCGCTAGAGAGCACTGTATGCCACAACAACCATACACAAGAAATGTTTCTACCCACAGGCCATCACTCTGATGAACAGTTAACACCAGTCACTCAGTGACATTAACATCCACTGTACCTGTACATTTATCTCATGGTTTATGTAAATATTAACACTTTTTAAATCTATGGACACTGTACATACTAGTTATATACTGTATATACTGTCATATCCAACTACCTCATGTACATAAAGCTACCTGTTATATTAATCATAATTATTTCAGCACCATTTGCGCTCTACACCTAACTGTAGTACTGTTTTTGTATGTAAATAGAGTGCACGGAAAACTGGAGTCAAATTTCTTGTATGTGTAAACATACCTGGCCAATAAAGCTGATTCTGATTAGCTTATTATAGCATCTGAATATATAAATAGCTAGTCATTCATTCTCTTTGGATCTCTGGATTAAGATACAGGTTGATCTCCCTCCTCCTTTTATAGATTTTTTTTATTTTTATTTGCTTACTTCAACTAAAAGATGCCCCTGTAGTGGTCAATTATTTGTCTACCTACGTTTTACTTGGCTTAAACTAAGGCATTCACTCCCTCACTGCACTAAGCCAATCATGAGTGACTTTTATCAACTTTTGGAGCTACTGCTAGCTATTTTCATTGGAAAAGAGTGCTGGTGCTAGGCTCACTTAACCCCTCCCCTCCACGGGTAGCTTACTTACAAACTAGCATTGTCACTCCCCCACTCCACATAAGCTGCCAAATATACATTATAGTTACGTAGAAGTGTAATAAAAGCAGTCAGTCAATGCAATCATGGGCTAATAACTACTGAAAAATATGGAAAATATATCCTATTTGATAATAATAGTACAAATATGATATAAATAAGTAATGCATATGGAAAATAAAACCCACTGAACAATAATAATAGAAATAAAATAAAAAAATGGAGTACATAGAATGCATAAAACAACACAAAAGTGAAGCAGTACATAATCTAACCACATGCTGTAGAAGCCTAGGACTAAACCTGTTACACCACTGTAAACTGGTGCCAGATGCAGTTTATTAATTTTCTCTCAATCTCTTTCACACACACAGAATTTTCTTAGCGGTATAGAATTGAATGTTAAAGTTTCATCCATAAGTGACGTCACATTTATACTTGGTCATTCTAATGGAATTCCTTCGTAAGAAATGTAGATGTCAGAGGAGGAGTGTCAGAACAGACTCAATCTTCTTTAGGTCCCACTGTAGCCTTTTCCCTTGGATGGAATACAAACACAGGTAAAATGTTGGGGAAAAAAATGGCTTAAGCCCAGTTTCATCCCATCAGTCTCTGCTTTTTGGCTTTTCATCTACATCCACAGTGACCCAGAAAAAAAGTTGACAATGCCTCAAACAAACCTAGCTTTCTGAGGATGACTTTGCAAAGTTGTTTACAGAAAACTCTAATTTCGGCTTGAATCTCGGCATGCCTTAGTGACATCTGTTTGGATGAGGGACTGTCACCTTCAGTTCAATCTACTGAGCTCCTGGTATTCCCAGCCAACCCAGCTATCCCACATAAAATTAACATCGGACTTGGCTTATAATCATTGATCTCAACTAAAGCTGCAAGAAACCTGGGCATCATGATTGATGACCAGCTTAATTTCTCTGTGCATGTGGCATCTGTCTCGAGGTCGATTTTCAGTTTATTATGTATTATTGTTATTATCATTATTATTACTATATATTCGAAAGATCAGAGACAATCTCACCCAACATGCTACGCAACTCCTTGTGCAGGCACTGGTCATTTCTAGACTACTGTAATGCTATTGTAGCAGGCCTGACTGCATGTGTAAAATAAGGATGGTATAAGAAATAAAGGCTACCATTTTGTAGAATATTCTTATACTTCACTTTTACTTGTTCCCATGTTCTAGTGGGTCTTGTGGTGGCTCTGACATAACAGAACAAAGTAAATATGAAATTAATAAAAAGCAAAAATACATTCCGTAGAAAGTGATAGAAACCCCTAACATGGACACCACTTACGCATTTAATTTTTCTGCGACTTTTTGCTAGCCTTCTCTCCTGGCTTTTGCAGATTTTGAGGTGTTCCCTGGCATTTTAATTAAACTTTCAAATTCGGCATAACCTTCAAATAAAAGCTCTTGTTCTGCTTGGGAGAAAAACTGGGCGTGTTCTTTAGCCATGCTGAACAGCCAATAAAAGCGTTGCTGATCCTTGTTTCTACTATCGATACATATCCCCTTTTAAACCGACACATGAATGTGCAGTTATCGCAGATAACTCAATCCAGCGATACTAATCATAAACAACAGGTGGGTTCGAGGAACCCAATTGGCCAGATCATGATTAGCGCAATAATATCATCTTGGATGTGTCATTTGATCTCGGATGTAATAAGCGACGTACGAAGAACGGACCCCTGGTTAAACAGCTGGCTTGTTTACACCCTGTCTGATCATCTAACTGCTTGTGTTTCTTGCCCTATTAGACCTATTAGCAAAGTCGTTTCGCTCCGAGATCTCAGCAGTTGCTTTGGTTAGTACAATAAAAGCCAAGTTGTAATCCACCCTAGTTTTCTTTAAGCATCCCAGTAATGTAGCTGTTATAGCACTAAATGTGCACTAATTGCTCAGATACGGATAAACTAAAGAAAAAACTTTGTATTTTGAAGTTTACCTCCTGTTAAAGTTAAATGTAATTGAAAACAACATTAGTTACAGAGCTGAAATTATTAGTGGATTAGCCGATTGACAGAAAAATGAATTAGAAGCTATTGTGTATTGCTTCAGTCATTTTGAAGCAAAAATACCAAAGGTTCTCAGGTTCCAGCATCTCAGTTGGCAAGAGTTGCTGCTGTCTTATGTTATCGTTACCTGAACCCCCTTGGGTTTTGCGTGGTTGGACGGAACAAGACTGTAGCCTGACTGTGGCTACTGTGGGTTCCTTGGTCTCAAGAAAGACACGATAGTATGTTTTAATGTCTTTTATTTATATGACTGCTGACACGCACACACACAATTCCTCACACTTGACATTGCACACCCGCTGGTACAAGCCTCTGGCTTGCCTGGCTTATCATGCTGGTCGAGGTGTCTCCTCTTTTGATAGTAATTCTTCCCAGGAACACACCGTTTCCCAGCCTATCTGGCAGTCTGGCATAGCCTGTGTGTGCATCAGTCTCCAGCCCAGCACACTACTGCATATAAAGGGGAGAGCACAATTAGATAATGAGTCTCAGCTGTGTCACCTAGCTCTGTCTGACATTGCTCACCTGAGCCACTCCCCCACCTCTCCCTCTCTGTAGCTGACTGCTTAATCACACCCACACCTCTACAAAGACATTTGAAAATGTCTCTTTGGGAACCTGTGATGGCAACGTTTCACAATTGTTTTTTACATTTTAAAGACTAAATGATAAATTGAGAAAACAAGTAGCAGATTAATTGATAATGAAAATAATTCTACTTAGTTGCAGCACTTATAAGTAAATATGATATGTCTACTATCAATTCTCATATAATTAAAACATTATTTAATAGCACTTACCAGTTGTAGTCTTGTACTTTCTATATTCATGGTCGTATTTGACCCCCTCCCAGCCAGCCATGACTCAAACACTGCAATAATGCAAAAAAGTTAGAATAAAAAGATAAGGAAGCACCAGCTGCAAGGAGCACCAGGTGTGGCATTCAGTTAAAGGAAACCTCACCCCAAGGGATGATGGGATCCCTGAGCCACGTGACTGTGCTGTTGACAAACTGCACCGCCCAGCACCCCCCCGCCCCAACCTCCCCATGTAACGCTCTGTTTTTATGTGTGTGCTGATGCAACATGCTGCAAACACTGATGCCAAATTGCACTTGGACACCAAAAGAGGACTTCTTGGCCTTTTTGAAGCACTTCTCCAGGGACTTCTGGAAAGGTGGTTGTGTAAGGGAGGGAAGGCGGTTGGTGTGTGTGTTATGGGGGGTTGGGGGGCATTGGTGAAAGAGTGAACGAAGCTCAGGGATCAGTTGAAAGCTCTGGTGTGAGCCGCCTTGCCAAAGCTTACATCATGGTCTTAATGATGGCAAGGAGTACAGGAGAGAGTTTGTGTGTGTGTGTGTACGTGAGAATGTCTCCCCTTGTGTAGTAAATCTTATCTTGTTTTTCTATTATAAAGAGAAGGGAGAGAGTTGAAAGGTGCGAGAGGTATAAGAGACACGTTCACACCACGTATCTGAAAGCATCTCAATGAAATTGTATGATAGATGTAGTTTGGAATGTGTGAGCCTAACATGAACACGCAAACCTGCATCTATGAGGAATTGCAGCCACCGTCTGGCTGCTACCATAATGAAGGCAATCAGGCAGTGAGAAGATAAATATGCATTCAAAAGAAAATATGGAAATGATCAGAAATTATGTGCAGGGATTTTGTTGCTGGGCTGCAGTTGTAGATGTTTTACTACATGTACATGTGTGTATTTGCATTATGCAATTTAACATTTCTGCCATTTCTAGATACAGCACGCATTTGATTTGTTTCTCTATAATGATTTCAAGTTAATCACATCATAATAATATTGCTGTTGACAGGTAAAACACAAACAAACAACAGCCTTGTTAACATTGGATGGCAAGGCAATTGGGTTTTTAGAGAGATTTATGAGCCTAATGGACCCATAGACTGTATATAAAGATGGACGACGCATCTCCTCTTCCTCCCACTGTACAAAAATGAAGCCAAAATATACTGGATACTGGCACTGCCATCTTGCAATGGTGACGTCTGTGCAATAGTGATCAGGGATGGAGCCGCACTATCGAGGTCCCGCCCATACACTCTGCCAACTCAATCACGAGCAGGTCTTACCTGTCAATCATGGCGTGAAACCCCCTTTCTATAGCATCATATAACTAAATAAGCAAACTTTTGGATCAATATGTTTTGTGTGTTTAATTAGTAAAATTTGATGTGTGTACCTTCACGCACCAGGGTGAGTTACAATAAACAAACCCTGGTTTACAGCCAAACTCAGACAGCTAAGGTTGGAAACGGAAGAGGCGTTCAGGAGTGGAGACAGGGACAGGTTTAGGGAGTCAAATGGCGCTTTTCCATTACCAGTACCAGCTCGACTCGACTCGACTCACTTTTCGCTCCTTTTTCCATTGCAAATAGTACCTCCACAATTAGTACCTGGTCGTCATAGCGACGCCGCAGGAAACTGCCACAACACACACCAGCGGGTGTGTATCCCACACACACAGGACAATGGAGGAAATCGAGTGTATGCTGTTTTTGATCCTTGGGATGTGGCTGTTTCTTACAGCAAGAAGACAAACGTTGTTTCGTCTTACCACGCTGTATTCCGAGTTGCCTTATTAGTGATGGATATATCACACAATCTCTGGCCAAACTATTTAAAAATGGCAGGGTTATTCAAGATACTCCGTCTGGTGCAGGAATGATGACGCAGTGATTCTCTCTGACCAATCAGCGGTCTGCCATGTTTTCACGTGACATTTTAGTATCGCCTCAGCTCACTTGGAACCTCGCCAGAGGTGATACGAAAAACGTTACCTGGAAGCAGGTACAGGTACAACTTTTACATGGTGGAAAACCAAACAAACGCGAGTCGAGTCAAGTCAAGTCGAGCTGAGGTGAGCTGGTACTGTGTAGTGGAAAAGCGCCAAAAGTAGAGGTTAAGCAAGGCGGTGAGAGAAGCTAAACGACTGTACTTAGAGCGACTACAACAGCAGTTCTCAGCTGACGACTCTGCTTCTGTCTGGAACAGCTCTGACACCTCAACCCACGACCCCATCCACCCCAAAGGCTCCCCCCTCCCCTACCGCAACAACGACTCTCTCCATCCTGGAGAGAGACATTAACAAACTATTTAGGGCTGCACCAGGGCTGAAGCTCCCTTGGCCCTGAGGTACCTATCAGCTGCCTCCGGAGTCCCTCGAGCCAACGAGGCTCGATAGGACTCCTTCTTCAGCTTGACGGCATCCCTTACTTCCGGGGTCCACCACCGAGTTCGGAGGTTGCCACCACGACAGGCCCCGGAGAGCTCTGAGCGGCCGCATCAACAATGGAGGTGGAGATCATGGTCCACTTGGGTGGTCCCTGTTTAAGAAGGGGGACCGGAGGGTGTGTTCCAACTACAGGAGAATCAAACTCCTCAGCCTCTCCGGAAAAGTCTATGCCAGGGTACTGGAGAGGAGAATTCGGCCGATAGTCAAACCTCGGATTCAGGAGGAACAATGCGGTTTTCGTCCCGATCGTGGAACACTGGACCATCTCTATACCCTCGCTAGGTTGATGGAGGGTTCATGGGAGTTTGCCCGACCAGTTCACATGTGCTTTGTGGATCTGGAGAAGGCATTCGACTGTGTCCCTCGCGACGACCTTTGAGGGGTGCTCTCGGAGTACTGACAGGACAGACTGATTTGTTAGCAGTGGTGTTGAAGAATAAAAACTAGTCAATTTAACTTACTGATGTTGACATTTGCGGGTAAGTTTTAAAGCTGTTCAGTGTCTTGTAGCTGAGTAGCTACTGTAATTGCTGCTCAACTTGAAAACTGACTTGAGCAGTATAGGCTATACCCCAGAGGATAACAGCAACCTAGACACATTAGCTAGAGCACAGACTCAGGGGCCAAAACAGAAAATAGATTTCAGCTTTTTGGCTAGAGATTTATTTCTAAAAAGACATCACATGACATTAATTTACAGAGCAAACTTGCTTTAGCAAAAAAAAACACAAAAAAACCAATACTGACATTACTTATACATTTACAGTGGTTTATTGGTTGGCTTTTAATTTTACATTTGTGATTAAGTCATGTTAATGATTTACTGATTAATAGGAAGCGACTGTCTGCCAGAAAGTTTTGATTTCCCTTTACATATTTAAAGGCCTGATTTATGTGAGTTTATGTGATTATAGCACCTTTAAATTTATATAGTGAAAAAATGAAAATTGGTGCACTCTGTGTTGCTTTTTCATTTCATACTGTCTTTTTCATACCACCACTAGGAGTTGCCAAAGTCATTAAAATCATAAAAAGTGGAGATGCATGTTTTTCACCTAACAGTGAAAATGTACTGAATATATTTAGATAAATAATTGTATATATATTATAATATATAATACATTAAAGATTAAACAAACGTTTATATATATATATGATTGTTTAATTATCAATTGTCTTTACGTGTATTGCTGCTTGCACTGTAAAAGCAATGTTCAAAAATGTCATTATGGTGACTGTTCATCACCAGATATTACATCCAAACAAAAGTGTGTGAGTGTGTGTGTGTGTGTGTGTGTCATCAGTGTGGTGTGTGACTCACAGCTGCTCAGGCTACAGGCTGTCTATTGCAGAGAGAATCTGCTGTTTAATTACCTTCAGCGGAAGCACTAGAACATAATTACTTTGTGTTTCAGTGTTTGCCTGCATGATTGGGTTCGCTGGCTTTTCGTCATCCGTGTGCCACTTCCATCATGATGAATGTGACAGGTGAGGTGGAGGCTACTCCTGCTGCTGCTGCCACCACTGTATCTGCCTGGGTGGATGGGGATGGATGGATAGGTGGATGCAGACAGTGATGCAGCATAGTGCTCATCAGGGAAAGCAGAATAATGGATCGTGAATTCAGCTGGGGAATCTGGGATTCCATTTTTCGTGTGCTTTGTTGTGTTTTCACAGTGCAGCCAAGAGGCCAACATTGAAAGAAATCCTGGCAGAGTGGGAGGAAGGCTTTAGCAATACTGTATGTCAATTCTGCTTCGACCGATATTATTTTTTATTGCCTGCACTATTACATAACCCTTCACTTTCAGCTGTTTTCGCACAAATATAATTTCCTTTATTTACTGTCTCGTGGTATTTGCTGTTATCTTAGGCAATAAAGAAATACCATTTCATTTCAATACCAATATCATATAGTATGTGAGTAGTATGTTCTAGGCCAATTTTGTTGAGAAAAAAGTTTTAAACAATTTACATTTTGTTTGTTTTTTTGCCTTTATATCCACATGATTTCAACACACCACAAATATCTGTATATAAGTGGATAGAGGAGAGTGTCAGTGTTGCAGGGAAATAAGAACCATAGTTATGGGACAGTCTGAATCTTAGGGAATCAGTATGCTTGAAACAAACCAGGTTTGTGTTCTGACCACATCTAAAGACATAAGTCTGTTCGGAATGGCCATACTTATAAGGTTAACAGCTCAGGAGCCACCTAAGTGCAATAACATTTGTACATCATGGTTGTTTCTGTGGGTCCTTTCAGTCACCAGTTAGGGGGTCTACTGCTAAACATTACTGAAACAGTCACAATGATGATTCACTATAGTCAGTTCAACATGAGGATTCAGTATTTAAAATTTGTCATATTCCGGTATGTACTGATCAACTTTACTGCAACATCTTTAAAAGAGCATTTCAGAATCAGAAATCAGAATCAGAAACAGCTTTATTGCCAAGTAGGTTTACACATACGAGGAATTTGCTTTGGTGTTTTTGGTGCAAAACAATAAACATAATAGGAATATAAAGAAGTATAAAGAAACATAAGCAAGTATTGCAAGTGAAATTTAGACCATCATGGGACACTTAATCTCTCCTTTTAAATGACTAATCAAATACTTTTACCTTTAGCAGCCCTTAAAGGCAGATCTGATCCCAAATGTGCAGTCCCCTTGACCCCCCCAGTCAATATTCCCTGACCTGTCACATAATTGAAGAACAAATCAATCCTGCTCTGCATTCTGTTTTGACAGGATTTTGGAATATTTTCATTAAAAAACATAAAAACAAAGCCAGTAAAACCTCTAACGACAGGAGG
>CM022490.1:2983557-3003170 GCA_011952105.1 Coreoperca whiteheadi
TAGGTCCCGAGGGTGGCGCGGAACACGTAGCCCAAGAGGTTCTTCATCGGTTCCCGCACGTCGTTCATGTCGTAGTCGAGGGGCCCTTCGCTCGTTCATTTCGTAGTCGAGGGGCCCTTCGCTCAAGACGCGTTCCAGGTTCTGGCTGGTCAAGGCTCGCAGGCGTAGGTCCCGAGGGTCGAGCAGAACACGTAGCCCAAGAGGTTCTTCATCGGTTCACACACGTCCTTCATGTCGTAGTCGAGGGGCCCTTCGATCAAGACGCGTTTCAGGTTCGGGGAGAACCCGTCGCCTGTCTCGACCTTGGTCTCGCAGCGCAGGTCGCCATCCAACGCGACGGTGAGCCACACGTCGAAGTCGCTGTCCGCCAGCTCCCTCGCGTCGACGTTCGGCTTGCCCTCGCGGCTCGCAGAAAGGCGTCACAGCCCAGGTGCGTCTGTCTCAGGTACCCGAAGTAGGTTCCGTGCGCGCTCGGCGTCCGGTGTATCTCGTGCGCCGCGTTTTGCACTCTTTCGCCGCCCTCGACGGACAATGCGGTCTTGAACCTGCGGTAGCTCGATATCATGGCTTTGAAATTCACGTTGAACCAGGGGCCCGCCGTGACCCGGTCCAACGCGGCGGCGAGGAGCCGCGGGTTCGCGCGGCTCTCCTCCTCCTCCTCCTCCTCCTCGGAACGGTATACGTTTTGCATCTCTGCCTGTTCACGTTTTCGGCGTCTGTTTTCGGTCTTGTCTGCCGCCGCGTCTCACACAGAAAGACTGAGGCCGAAGGGCTGGGCGCGGTGGTCCTCTCTCTCGTCACCCACGCCTCACCTCGCCTCGCCTCGCCTGGCCGTATGTCCAACGGTGCAGGCAAAGCGTCCAACCGGGGCGTGTGTGTGTGTGTGTGTTCGTGCGCGCCTGTGTCACGGGAGCCTCGCAGCGTCAGCCGGCGCACGCGGGGCAGTACGGGAGAGCGCAGGCTCTGCACACGTATCTCTCGCACCCGCGGCACACGGTGTGCGTTTTACTGTCCTTCTTCGGGGGGCACACCTGGCACCTCTTCCTCTTGCTGGCGGGCAGCGGCGCGGGACGCGAGGCGGTGGAGGATGCGGACGACGACGAGGGCGCCGGGGCCGAGGGGGGCGCGGCTCTGACCAGCGCCGCGGAGGCCTCGGAGCGCGGGAGTCGCTGCCTCCTCTCGATGCAGGGCCTCGCCAGCGCCTTGCCCAGCTGCTCGAGAAACAGCCTCCTCTTGTGCCGCTTGCCGGACAGCCAGCCCGGGTTGAGCTCTCGCCATATCACGAAGGCGTTGTACACGGACACGTCGAGCACGCGGCTGTCGCGGCGGCAGCCTTGCCGGTGTAGATCTGTATCTTCCAGGCGTAGCTGGACTTGGCGTCGCAGGCCACCCAGCACTTGATTCCGTACTTGGCCGGCTTGCCGGGCATGTACTGGCGAAAGGGACAGCGGCCTGGGGGGGAGAGGGGAGACACGCACGCACGCACGCACGCACGCACGCACACAGACACACAAAGAGACGGACATCGTCAATGCACGGTCAGCGGCGCATTCGTTCGGCTCGCGGCGGTCGGTAGACGCCCTGCGCGGAACCGGACACGGGACCGCGAGGACACAACGCAACGCGACGCAACGCAACGCAAGCGAAAAGTCATCGCGCCGCCACGCACCTCTGAACAGCACCAGCTGCTCGTCCACCGTCACCTCGGGCCCGGGCCTGTAGAGGAACGGCAGCCGCGACGGCCAGCGGTCCCACAGATCCCGGACCGCGGCCAGCTTGTCCGTGGCGCGCCTGCCGGCTCTGGTCTCGCGGTCGTCGAAGCGCAGCAGCGATGAGTACGTGTGGAAGACCTTGAGGGGCATGGTGGCGCGGAACACGGCCCGGCCACTCTCGGCGTCCCAGCGCCTTCTCCAAGGTCGCTGACTACGACCTTAGCTGATGACCCGACATTGCAGCACAGGAAGACGACGGGACGCCCCTTGATCCGATGCAGATTTGAACCTGACTACAGTGAGAACGCTCAGATATTGGACGTGTGTTCCCACCCCGTAGGGACTTGTGATAGATTCGAAACCTGGGTGGCCGAACACGTATTAGGTATACTGTGAACCTTGCAGACTTCCCTGTAAACACAACGCGTGGCTGCTAAAGGCAATGTTAGCTGCGTATGAACCCTGGACCGTCATTACCCCCTTCATCAGCTTGCACACCAGGTAGCCGAACACCCAGCCCTCAGCGTGAAGGGTATGCGTCACCCACACCGGGATGGTCAGCAAAGTGGTTATGTCACAGACTCCCACATAGGAAAAGACAATGTCGAGAATGCGGCGCTTTCGCTTGCCCGAAGTCTTTGAACAGTAGAGCGTGATGATCATGTACAGGTTGACGACCAAGCCTGTGATCATAACGAGGACGTGCAATAACGGGATGTACAGGGTGCGGCTGGATGTGTAGGGCTGACAATGTGGGTTCGGTTTGCCAGTGTGACATTTTCTACTGTGGCATTGAAGAAGGCTTCCATGTTGCAAGTAGGCAGACAGCAAAATCTCCTTCGTTTTAAGTAGAGTAGTGTGCAAGCAGTCCAACCTATGCAGCTCGAGACCTTGTCCAATCCTTTCCGCGGTGTCTCGGTCCAACCGCGGCCTCGCAATCCAACCTATGCAGCTATCGGTCCAACCGCGGCCTCGCAATCCAACCGTGGCCGCTCTCGGTCCAACCGTGGCCTTGCAATCCAACCTATGCAGCTCTCGGTCCAACTGCGGCCTCGCAATCCAACCGTGGCCGCTCTCGGTCCAAACTCTGAAAACCAGGGACACTAGTTTTGTTTGGTACGGTCTTATTTTGCAGCGTGTGTTTGATAATAAAAATGTGTAACACAGATCGGTCTCCGTGTCATCACTGAACGGCCTGTTTTGCCCCTGCGTTATGTGTAGGTTGGATGTGTAAGACTACTAAAGGGACTGTTACTCTCGGGTCAACGTACAAACGCAATCATGTATCCCAGACCTAACCCTTCTCAGCAATACCGGTCTCTTGTCCAGGAGCGACAGCAGGACCCGCTAGTTATGATGTGCCTAGCGGCCATGGGACTGTCCCACTTCGCGGTATTCTTTGAGGAGATGAGCTTCACACAGTTCATCAGAATACCTTCGGAGCAGTATTAGGTCTACGGTGATGAGTTTGTCAACCGGTACGCCGAACTACTCGACAGGATAGCGGCGCTGTGCGCCAGCGCCTTCTCCGAGGTCGTTGACTACAGTCCGTCGGAGTGCGCCGGTCCGTGTGATGCGGAACGTCCAGGGAGGCCCACGCATTCACCCGGGGCTCTGGAGACCTTAGCTGATGACTCGACATTGCAGCACAGGAAGACGACAGGACGCCCCTTGATCCGATGCAGATTTGAACCTGACTACATTGAGAACACTCAGATATTGGACGTGTGTTCCCACCCCGTAGGGACTTGTGATAGATTCGAAACCTGGGTGGCCGAACACGTATTAGGTATACTGTGAACCTTGCAGACTTCCCTGTAAACACAACGCGTGGCTGCTAAAGGCAATGTTAGCTGCGTATGAACCCTGGATGGGCATCAGTGTGTGTTTGTGTTCCTTACAATAAAACCTTATGTGGCTCTCTGATGTGGGTTTTTGTGTTATTATGTAGGCATAACCAATACATGCATGACAGTCAGATACACTTTATTCACACACAGGGCAGGCAGAAATGCAAAAACACAACAGAGAAGTCCGAGCCCGGGGCTCACGCAGATGTCCAGTCATTCGAGGACCGTAGAGGTGGAAGAGTGTCTACGCTTAGAAGAGTCTCTTGAGCCTCTGCGAGTGCGCATGATGATATACAGAGAGGGACTTGTTATACAGTGCATGTTTCCTATGGCTATGCACACATTGAACACGACGTACTTAATCTCCTCGCATGCCATATGCCAGTGATAGTACAAGGTGCTGGTGATCCAGGGTATCCAGCAGCACATGAAGAACGTAACCGTGAGGAAGGGTAGAACCTGAGCCCCTCTCAGCGTACGCCCGAAAGCAGTCGTTTGGATGTGCTTCCTGACACTGTACAAATATTCAGGAGGAGAGAGATCTGAGACTTTTCACACCAGTTGCTGGTCACTTTCTGTGCCAGCAGGAGGTTTGTGTGACGTTTTCTCTGTGAGGACTTTACGGTTTTTATAGATCATAAAACCACCACCAACAACAACAACAAGAAGAAGCCCACCAACTGACAGAGCAGCTCCAAGATGTCCAGCTGTGCGACCTGCAGAGCAGAAACAGGTGTGAGCTATCAGCGGTCAGGCAGGTGAACATGTCAGACATCATCTCCTGCACTTTGATCACATGACTCACAGCAGCTGTTTTCTATAAAGTCTCATCAACAACATGTTTATAAAAAGACAAACATCTGATCTGTGATCTGATACGCTCTCAGCTCAACAACCAGGAAGCAGCTTCCCCTGCAGAGACACACTGAGCTCTGTGACTCACCTGGGTCTGTCACTGTCAGCTTGATGGTGCTGGTGGGTTCAGCGTTTCTCCTTCTGCGTCCTCTGCTGGCAGCTGGAACTCGACACTCGTACGTTCCAGTGTCGTTGATGTTGACGTTCTTCAGAACAACAGAAGCGTCTCCGTCCTTCATCTCTGGATCTCTCAGCTCCACTCGGCCACGGAACTCTTCATCCTGGTATTCTCCATTTACATTGCCTTCAGTCAAGAAGAAGACATATTTCTCCGGCTTTGGGTCAGTTCTGTCCCACTCTATCACTTCAATGTCAGCCCCTCTGGGACCCCGACACTGAAGAGTGACGTTCTCTCCGGGCTTCGCTGTGACCTCCTGTGGTTCTGAACACAAACAGAGAATTCTCCACAGTCAGGACTAGGAATGTTTCCTGTTCACATTAAACATGGTCTCGTGATGATGTGAAACCACAGCAGAGATCACGTCTCTGCAGGAAATATGGTTTCAGTGTGAACTCAGCAGCAGAAACATTTGGTGCTTTTATTGCATTGAACCCAAAATCATTTCAAACCCTCTCAGACTTTTTAAAACGTTACAACTTCAGTTCCAGCTGCACGTTTGTCACGTCGTCCTCTACACCGTTATAAATGAAACAGACATGAAGAACTACATCTTAGTTCCTGGTTGTTGCTTGTGGCTATTTGGAGACGTTACTTATTAATGACATTATTTCACGTTTGCATTTCTTCCACTGAACCAACAGCTGAAGTCGTTGTTTCCTAGAAGCAGCAGGACTTGAACAGATAAGGCTGCTGTGTCTGAACTTGGAAGTTCTCTGAGGTGTAGCTGTTCTTTCTGCACAGGATGTAACAGAAAAAAGAAAAAAACAAGCTTAAATATAGACTTTTAAATTGTAAGGTCAGATTTTCATGTAATGTTGTGGTGTTGTCTTGTGTGACAGTGGAAGGTATTAGCCGACAGGCCTTACAACCTGTCATCATGGTTCGGACCGTTTGGCTCCCCCAGCTCAGGGCCCGGGCCCTTGTGGCAGCTCTGGATGTTTTTTGTCTGAGAGCAGAGTTGTTTTAAAGGGGTGTAATATTTTAAGCCATAGACTGCATAAGTATGCCCTGTAAAGTACAGTCACCATCCTGCCTTGTTCCTGAGATTCAGTTTGTATTGGTCTCATATACTGTACAACAATGAATAAAGCTTTTCTGTAATGTTCCTATCACTGCCCAGCATCGAAGCCTCTTGTCCTGCCTGTCCTTTTCAGCCATTGCTGCGTGGGTTGACAATCTGGTCAGTCATTTTCCTACGTAAAACCACATTATGCTGCAGCTCAGGTTGTTCTAAAACACCTTGCTCCATCTCGTGTACATCACAATGACCAGAGCCCAAGGTGACACCTTCACTATGCTTGTTTTGTACAACCAACAGTCCAAAACTCAACGTTATTAACAATACATTCAAAGGAAAAGCAGCAAATCTTCACATCTGAAAAACTGGAACCAGGAAATGTTTTTACATGAAAATAAACTGAAGAGATCAAAGTAAATGACATGTAATGTTCAGTCAGTCAACTAATTGATTAATCGACTGTAATTGTATAAACTGCTGGGGATCTGAATTTATAACACATCATAATATTTTCTTTTCATACGTTTTGGACAACAACCTTAGAAATGGGTCTTATCCCACTTCAAAGTTGGACAAAGAGACTTGTCTGCAGGGGACGTTGACATTTGATTTCTCAAAAACTTCACAGTAAATGTACTTCTTTGTGTTGTAGTCTAACACATTCGAAGTCCAGAAAAATGAATACAGTAAAAAAGCTTCATTTCTAGTCTGTTTGTAGTCAGAAGAAAGAAAGTAATAGCCCTCACACTTTCCTATCTTATTTTCACATACGTTGGCACATCCTCGATGAAAACCGAAAGTATTCGCGTTTGCTTTGTCGCGCTAACTTCGCCAAGTCCCACGCAATTTTAGAAATCGTATGGTATGTGATATGATCATGTCGCGTAAAATTCTGATTTCATAGCTACTCTTCAGGTACGACTTTCATACAGCAACACGTCTTTGGAAACGGTGAGAAACTGACAGAATACAGTCGCTAACTGTCAACTCGCTGTGGGTCGTTTCAATGCGTTTACCATAAAGGCCCGAATGCGTGAGCACTCAGAATTGAGGTGCGGCTGATTTGACGCGGAAATGCGGATAAACTGTCCAGGAGGTCACAGACACGGCCAGCAGCCTCAGATTCTACTAAACACATTTCAAGGACAAAAAAATCAGATTTTGTAAATAGGATTGAACAGTTAGAACAGTAATTATAATAATAAGTTAACCTCAGTAACTGTTGTATAAACTGTCAGTGAAATGAAGGCGATACACATTTCTCTCCTAATGAAGATAAATCAACTAAAATCATCTTCCTGCTTCCTGCTGATCCTCTTCTCACCTCCTTTAAAACTTCAGTACTACAAATTGTACGTTGAGAGATCTGTTATCTGTTTTTACGCTGTTGTATATTATAAAACAACTTTCTTTTCTTCTTTATCCTCAAGAACCATCACATTGCACATGTACTCTCTCCTTACCTTCACACAGCACAAAGATCCATGATGAGGCGCACAAAGCCAGCAATGACCAAGACGTTAATGCCGCCATGACGTCAGAGCAGCAGCTGCTGCTGAAGCTCTTCTTCTTCCTGCTGTGTAGCTGTTGTTGACACTGGACCCGCCCAAACCGAGAGGGGGAGGGTTGGTGAACTCGGACTCCCGCTTCGGGGGTCGGGGTGGTCACGGAGTTGCAAAGCGCTCCATGGCGACCGCTAGGGGGTTGTACGGGCATACACATGTTGATTATGTAGTAATTAGATGTTATAACACCCACGTCCTGTACCCTGGTGTCACGTCCTGTCTGTAATTCACACATAAATGATAACACTGTACAGGGTGCTTTGAGATATGAGTTTATTGTGGTTATCGAATAAAGGTCTGTATCGCCACTGGTCTCTGTCCCTCCATCACACACAAACACACAGGGGAGATGCAACGTCTCACAGGCTAGAGCTTTCTCCTTGTTCGCCAGTGTGGACGTGATGCGGTGTCAACAGGGCTCTGACGGCACCCCTGTCTTCCCTGGACATACCAGCAGCAACACGCATCCATTCCGTGTCCTGCAACAGCTCATGGGCCATAAGTCTCTCCTTGTCACAGAAAGTCAGCAGTTTCAACATGATCCGTTTCGCCGAGTCACAACCCATAACATTGGGCATTACACTATCAAGGTCCCAGCTTGCGAGTGAGGCAAGGTGGTGGTCTCGGGGGCATATAGTCCTTAATATGATTTGGTATGTGGACACGACGATATGGTGAAATTTACGTGAGACGAATATCATTCTCCTCTCCATGGCATCCGCTATCATCACCCCCAGGCTCCACATATCTATGGCACAGGTGTACTCCAGTTCACTCTCCACGCCAAACAATTCCGGGGCCCTGTAAGGTTCCGTGACCACTGTGGGGCTCATCCATTTGGACGCTTGTCTAGAGAGACCCATGTCAGCCACTTTTACGGTGAGATCATCTGTCAGCAGAACGTTGGTAGGCGTCAGGTCTCTGTGCACTATGTTCAGTCTGTGCATGTAAGCCAATGCGTTAGCCACCCGGACAGAGAAATGAGCCACAAAACCCAAGGGGGTTGACTTTAGCACATGGCCGAGGTCCTTGTAAATCGCGTTAGACAGAGTATGGGGTACGTAGGTCATGAGCATTGCTACGCTGTCTTCGTGGATGAAACAATCGAGCATCCGGATAATGTGTGGATGACCCCTCAGCGCGGCGAGACAGGACATTTCCCTCACCGCGGCATCCTCCACACCGCGTGTGTGACATTTCAAGGCGAACACCTCTCCGGTTATCCGAGACTTGACTTTGTACACTGTTCCATATGCGCCTTTTCCAATAGTGTCCTGTTTCACGTAGGTCTCCATGGTTGTCCTCTGCATCGTGCTACGGACCTATTTATATAAATATTGTCCAACCCGGTTCACCCAACCCACCGGTTGTCCAACCGCACATCCATGAGCTCACACAGGCACTGAAAACAAGGTTCATAGCTGCACAGGGACCTGCGGGCAACATCTCTTTGCAATGTACACCCCAGTGTACCTAGCTATCCAGATCAGTGGACGTTTTTCTACCCAGGATGGTCTTCTAGCCACGGAGATGCAATTGGACAAAAAGCCCGTAACACCGGATTCCGAGTCCAAGACATTCCTAAAACTAACCAAGACCGTTACGCGATACCTGCGCTATTCGGTAAGACGTGCTTGGCAGTGGTGTGGTTTACTCATCCAGTGACATGTGTCTTATTGGTCTCATTCCTATGTTTCAGACACCGGACACGGACAGAACCACGCATGCGTTCCGAATGCAAGGATATGTCAATGTTACCGATCGAACCGAATCACGCTATGGAACCATAGCCTGCCCGGGTCTAGCAATCCACATTGATGTACCCTATCGATCCGACGATAGTAAAACAGAGTCTGATCTTATGTATAACATGGAAATGGCAATACTGGAACACTTCGGTCCCCTGGCCACATGTCTCCTCTTGGAGAGAATGCTTGTAACTTGATGACTGTGTACAGTAAAGTGTCTATAAACATGTCCTATGGCCTTTCATTCCCCGCACATTGCTGAAGGCACAGAGAAAGCCCCGCTGTACACAGAGCACCATGTGGCCCCCATTATCCATTATCCATAGGGTTTCCCTCCAACCGAGGCATGTCTCTCCAACCGCACTTGCAGTGAGGATTTAAAAAATGTAAGCCTGAGACACTGACAGACCATCTCCCAGCACACAGTGTGTCTGTAGCGCAACAATGGACCGTGGTCCGAAAGTGTTTCGCTTTAGGTTTAGCTTTATCTTTACCCCTGACCATCAAACACATGTACAGAATTTGCTGACCAAGTCATCTTGCATGTCCGCTATAGTTGTTAAATGTCAAAGCAAAATCCTCGGATTCGTAAACTCAAAACGTCAAAGATACATAACCTCAATTCACCAATATATGGGTAATGAATCCAAAGTGGACGCCGTGGACAGGATGGTATCCGATGTTGAGTTCGAGCATGAGTTCCGAGGCATGCTAAGCCACGGGGGTGAGCTACTACTGCGCATCGGAAACCCAGTGCAGAATGGTCGCCGGCGACTCGCCACCCCTGTCCACGCTGTCACTCCTCCTGATGGTCTGGGCGGCGGCACGGCCATCGACATGCCCGGGGCCACGGGCCTCGACACCAGCGCCCCGGCGCTCGACACCAGCGCCCCGGCCCTCGCCATCATGCCCGAGGCCACAGGCCTCGACACCAGCGCCACGGCGCTCGACACCAGCGGCGCCACGGCCCTCGCCATCATGCCCAGGGCCTCGCCGCTCGCTGACACCCAGACTCATGAGGAGAGACCCGAACATGGATTGAGCGTGTACAGCTCTACGCTCAGTGAGTACACAGCGGACAGCGCAGTGTTCATCCAAGGAATCGCCACTCAAGTCAAGGCTATCGACCTGCAACGTCTCTTCAGTGTCTACGGCAGGGTAGTCAATGCCAAGATATTATCTCGGGACACTGAGCGTTGCGGACTCCATGTCTTCGGCCTGTGAGGCCAAATGTGTGGCAAGTTTCAAGCATATGCTGTTCGGAAACGTGGTATCTGCCAGGCTTGTCAAGGTAGACACCAGATCCCGGTCCGTAAGTGACAACTCCCGATCTACCCCCCAGTCTCAGGTCGATCGGCAGTGTGGGGCGAACAAACACAGATCAGGAGATACACGGGAGCGAAGACAAGGTGAGAGGACGAAGCAGGAGAGACAAGAAGACCGTAAGGAGAGGAGAAAACGCGGGGTAAGCATGGAGCGCGAGAAGAAAAGACGCGGGGAAAGCGAGGAGCGGGAGAGGAGAAGACGCGGTCAGTGGGTCAGGAGGAGCGGCTGTTGAGGCGCCCTGTCATGATCCCTGCACCTCGGTCCGCGGGTGCACAGGCGCTGAGGCGCCCTATCATGATCCCTGCACCTCGGTCCGCGGGTGCACAGGCGCTGAGGCGCCCTGTCATGATCCAAGCTGCCAGACGCCCTGTCATGATCCCTGCACCTCGGTCCGCGGGGGCGCCGGCGATGAGGCGCCCTATCATGATCCCTGCACCTTGGTCCGCGGGTGCACAGGCGATGAGGCGCCCCGTCCAGGTCCATGCTGCGAGACCCCCTGTCCATGACACAGGCCGAGACGCAGCACAAGCGGTCATACCCATAAAACCTTGGACATGCAGGCCACGTAACACGATCATGACCGGTCGGGCGCTCCTAGTTAGGTTTTCAGAATGAGCGGGATTGTGATTTTTTATTCCGCTGCCTGAGTAACCTGTGTGTGATGATGCAGAAAATAAACATAGTTTGCCAATGACTCTTACAGTACCATGTGTATCATGTCGACTGTTTAAACTATGGGGTGTGGTACGGGGTGGGAGTTGTTGGTGCAGGGTTCATGGGAGGGTGTCGATGAAAACTTGCTTGGCCTTGGTTGGACTGAACGCCTTGGTTGGATGCCACTGGCATGATTGCGCCGATGATTCCGTTGATATGTACGCCTTGACCGATAGATACTTCTCTCCAATCAAGAGCCAACCGAGGCTTTCCGTCCAAGGTAGGTCAACCTAGGTTTCTCTCAGTCCAACCGAGGCTTTCCAGCCAAGGTTTCTCTCAGTCCAACCTAGGTTTCTCTAGTCAACCTTTTAGTCCAACGAATAAAGCCTTGGTTGGATGCTACATGTGTGGGCCTAGATACTGGAGTGGGTTAAATACATCTGCTATGTGCAGACTCCTTACATGCTGTCACAACCATGCCTCTTTCAGACAACTGGACAATTGACCACTCTCGCTACAAAGCTGCTACTGCTGCTGAAGACTTTGCCTACTTTCATTCTGGAGTCCGTGTGCGGGCTCCTGAATGTAAACAATAAAACACCCCGGTCGTTGAACAAGGTGCTTCACGCGCTAGAAGGTCTCGGGCTCCTGTGTAGAGACAAAGACACTTACACTCGACAAACTAACCGGTTTCACTTCCTATGCGATGACGGTACCATGAAGAGCGACACAGGGATTGTCTATAGGTATGTGTGCACCAACCCAGGGGAGTTTGACCTAATGGACCTGAGTGTGAAAGTCAAG
Organism: Coreoperca whiteheadi; assembly: GCA_011952105.1. Taxonomy (NCBI): domain Eukaryota; kingdom Metazoa; phylum Chordata; class Actinopteri; order Centrarchiformes; family Sinipercidae; genus Coreoperca; species Coreoperca whiteheadi. Next base: position 2,995,271 of record CM022490.1, read on the forward strand.
ATCGACCTCCAGCGGTTGTGTGACATCTTTACCATTTTAAAGGCAATCGGACTTGTGGAGAACTCCGAATCAGGGTACAGAACTGCACCTCACTCGGATTCGTACTGGCGCGAGGTTCTGGATAACGTCTGGGGCGAATGTGTGCAGGTTATCCGGAGTAACCTCTCCGAGGTTACCATTCCAATCCAGCCGAGATACACTTACATCGTCATACAGATTGACTCTGACTCTGACTGCAATGTGGTATATTCTGACCTACCAGAGTCTTCACAGGACGATACTGACTTCAGATCGTGGAGGCTGACACAGACTCACAGACCCCAGAACCTCAGTCTGCCAGTGTCACAGACTCAAGCGACGGGAACGTTCAGCATATGGACATACCACCTGAAGACGGTCTGTGTGACATCTTGGCCTTCTCTGAGGTCGATTCGACTGACACGGACAGCTTACTAAGGTTTCTGGTGTGGTTAGATGATGATTTTGACAGCCCTCCGAATGTCTTTCCGACACCCATGGATTATGGTAGATATCTTTGACATGTGTACCTTGTCAATAAAACATACTACACTTGTGATACGCGTCTTGACCCATGTTGTGCCACAGCACTGAACACAACACACCACACACAATACAGTGTCATAATCAGTTTATTATACAGGCACACTGTTGTCACATAAACAATAAGGCTATCGTTGCCATACCAGCGCAGGCAACAATATTCCTGAGTGTGTTTCTGACAGCGGACCCCCAGTCTGCTACGCGAAAGACATCAGCGAACCCAGTCTGGAAAGAACGGAAACATTAGTCCACAAATAAACCCTGCGCGTTCAGACTAGAACCCTAATCCCCAGAGTCTGAAACAGTTACCGACCCAGGCGTTTTGTTCGACCAGCCATGTCCTCAGGTCGGTCAACAGGTATGCAGAAATCTCCTCTCCCACCAACTCAACACAGTTGTCTCGACCCTTGGCCTTCATGTGCTGACACAGCGCGACTCCAAATGCAACCAGGCTGACTACGCAGCCCAAATTGCTGATACCGTCAGCGAAAATGCTTTTGGCTACAGCGCTGACCAGCCCTCTCTCGTCCGATGGCAGGCTGTCGAGCATACCTTTTAAAGGACATACAAGTGCGGTCATCATAGAATCATCACCAACACATGTACCGTTACCCATAACAAACATGTACCTTCATATGCGTCTCTGTGTCTGTCCAACACCTCGTGCACATATCGTTTCATAGTAGCCAGAGCCTTGCTTTTGGTCCAGGGTATTACAGGTCCAGTTGATTCTTCTAGGACACGTTTTATCATGTGCCTGGTATCATTCTCCAATGCTTCGCCCTTGGTAGGTTCCTCGCCTGAGGCTCTGGCCTCACTGCTCGCCTGTAACATTTGCAGTGTCTCAGTCACCACACACTTAGATGGGGATACCTCTGCACCCTAGCTCTGCCACGGTGAGTGTGATACACAAAGACATTGGACAGGAACATACCATCATAATCTTAGATTAAGGTTAGGCTCCTGGACGGGCGGGTTCAACCAATCAGGCAGCTGGCAAGATGTACCTGATTACCATCACACGTCACGCCCCTAAAGAAAGGTCGACACCGTTAATTCAGGTAATATACACTTTATTGAACAACCAAGAGATACACAGATCAGGGTTCAAAGTAACAATCTCATAGTCTTCAGCTTCATCCGCAGTGATGCTGTCATTTTGTGACACTGTGGGCGATACCCCTGAGGGGTTAGGTACATTCCCTGAAAGGCCACCGCGCAGCAGACAACGCAGCGCTGCAGACCACCAATCGTAGTGAACCCATACACGGATGTGGTCAGACTATCGGGGAACGCGATGGAGCCTTTTCTGAACCGTTCCTTCCCGAGCATAAGCGTCCGCTCGTGTTCTCGATTCCTGAACCTGTCTTCTAGGTAATCACAGCGTCCACCTCTGTTGTATACGTGGTAGATGTGCTCGCCCAGCAAGGTGTCGTTCTTCAAGAACGTGTGAATGCGGACGTGACACTTGGAACATTCGTGGGTGTCAAACGTGTCTTTGAGGTGCCGCATATTGGCAGACTCTTCGAGTACACCGAAGTCCGGAGTGGTGGGACTGTAGCTGTGCTGTCCGTGCCAGAAGTGCGCGGGGAACAAAGGCCTTGTTTCGATGTATACATCAAGTGTCAGATGCTTCAGGGAGACATTGAGACGGCTAGTCATATCTCTGCACGCGACGGGGTGCTCTTCACCGGACTTGGCCGCACAGACAATGCAGTGGTCGGTACCGGCGATCGTCACGTAACCACCCTTGGAGTACACCACGTACTCGGGGAACGCCATGTGTCCAGTCTGGAACCGTTGCGTCCCTTGTAAGACCAACAGCTCCTTTTCGCGACCCTTGTACTTGAGTTTAACATAGCGGCAGCGTCCGTTGCCTGTCCTCACGTGTTCGTGCACCTCGCCTCGTTTGTATCCGGACAGTATGATGTTACAATCCCTACACTGGTAGGTGTCGTACGTCCCGACTACGTGCGTCATAACATTCGGGTCTTGCAGTACTTGGTACCCATCCCTTCGAGCAGGTCGGGGGCTTCTGCGCAGCATGCCGTCCACTTCCAGATGACGGGATACGTCGTTCACAACGACGGGAATCCCCTGTACTATCTGCACCACCGGCACGGTCTGGGCCGCAGCTCCGCTTGACGGCTGCATGGTGCACGGTGCGGTAGAAGAGAAACGCGTCTACTTCGCGGATGCGAATCGAACCGTTGGTGTTACCACTAGGAGTGTTTCGTGGACGGCTGGGCTCCGCGCGCACTATGCTTGGAATCGCACTGTGGGATACAAGAACGTTTCACGGACAGCTGTATCGACGCCTAGGGTCCCCAGGCATCTTGTTGTCTTTATAGATGGACTACGGCCGGTGCGTTATTCCCAGAGGTTATTGTCCGGAGAACATTCGAGGTACCGGTGGTCCGGAGCCCGTGTGAGACTCGAGGATCGGAGCTCTATCAACGCAGACGAACCCAGGCTGTGTCCTCTGAGTTCCATGACCAGCGCATGCTTTGTCATGAACTCCCTGTCGGGAGAGGAGCTCGAGAACCTGGGCAATGTCACTGGATTCAACATACACTTGTGGTACCCCTTCGAGACTAAGGTCGCCGTTGATGGGTACGTGCTGGGTACCAAGGGTGTAATGTACACGAAGGTTTCAGCGGCGATAGTGGACAGGACCGAGCCCGCGTGGATGGAGCTGCCATTGGTGTGGTCTAGCAAGTGCCAGCCCCGACTTTACAGCTTTTCTGATTGTTCGACGCTTCCCGCTGGAGCACCCCGATTGATGCCCTATCTGCGCAGCGGACTAGAGGCCTTGTACACGTACCCGTAAAGAGCATGGGCTTATCCACGCCCTGTGTTTTACCGGTTTTCTTGTCTGGACCCGTTCTGTGTGGCGCTCTGTATATAGGGGCTCCCTCTGTCTGTAATTCTCCGTGTCACTGTACCGGTCATGAAACTGCATGGAGGGACTCATGTGTTCCCTCACCCTATGTGTGTTCAAAGTGGATTGTGTAACACTGTATGCGTGTCACTGTTTTCTTAATGTGCGGGCTATTCATGACACAAGTATGGGGCTTTGTTAATACTGTCCCTCTGTACTTAAAGTCTCAGTTTACAGGGACACATTCCCTCTCGGCCCACATGTCCCTTCTTCCCCTCGGTAGCGGACTGAAACACCATACTGCGTGTCCCCTCTGTTCAATCAACCTGCGGATGAGAGTGTACCCATTGGTGATATCTGCCTTGACAAGGCACTGTCCCTGTGTGTGTCCCTGCGATACACGGAACAGTGTTATGTGAAAGTAACAACACAAGGCCTAGTGAGAGAGTGGCTTTTTTTATTGGGCTGAATACAAAACACATACACCAGTCAGTCCGGGAGGAGGATGGGGTTCGTCTTACATTTGGAGCATGACAGAGACGATATCACAAGCAGAGACTTGTGCATAGCGTGGTTGAAGAACGAATCGCTGTTACTGTTACACACCACACAGCCCTGTGTCAACGAGATCACGATCTCACACAACTCAGTCCATGTCAGCTCACTGGGTTTCAGCTTTGCCAAGAGAGAAAGCAGACTGGACTCTAGTCTGAGACCCTCCCTAGGCTCCTTACCGCACACGTTCATCACTCCAAGCAGGCAGAAGACTGCAATGACCTTCCACCTAGTGAAGCGTAGCAGCTTGCTGTCCACTGCGATTTTCGATAGCAGCCGGGCAGCTATCTCCATCGCCTCGGCGGCTATCTCCGTCACCTCTCGATTCATCGTGTGGGCGTGCGATTGTCTGCTGAGGTGGTCCAGGATCAGATACTTAGACAGGGTACTTATGGTATTTTCCGCATTCGCAGGGAACACGGCGCCCTTCAACTTGACAAGTATATCCTTCTCAGCTTCCTGTGTGCCCTGTACATTTGCCAGGGTGAACACTGAGAACCGGGTAGATGTCTTCATCGCCTTGTGGACCCAGGTGTTGCGTAGGCACAAGTCCTGTAGCTCAAACTCTGTGTACACGGCGTGCATCTTAAGTGAGAGGGAAAGACACGCCGCTCGTATGTTACCTATGTTTTGCAGTAGTAGACCCAGGTCTTCGCCCAGGTCGACGCTTGTGGTTATGTATCTGTCCATGACATTCACAGCTGGCATAACGATTGAGTGACACTTCTTGACATCCACCGAGTCGAATGACATGGTGTTAGCAAACCAGCCGACAGACGCCAGCCTATGGTTCTGATACTCTGTGACATCCTGCCCGGTTAGTTCCTGAGGGTTAGGGTGATCGATGCCGGTTGTGTTTACCGCTGCTTTACTGTGCATATCCAGTTGGTCGATCAGGGCTTGCTGCAGTTCAACCATACCCATCGCCGACATTCCGAAGTCCAATTTGGGAAATTTGACTTGCGGAGGCTTAAACGGCTCTTGCTCATCTCTAAACAGGTCTTTGATCACCAGTCGCTGTTTTCTCTTGGACCTTGGGTTCTGCGTCGTTGCTGAGAGCTCAATGGATTTCATTTGGTTGAGTACGCTGACTTACTCCCCGTCTCGAGAATGACATCCACACAAGGCCCTTTAATGTCAGTCATGATTGGTTGGTCTCACACCCTGCGTGGATAATCTTTCCATGTTTGGCTCGACAGGGCCAGCGGTTGGATCCCTACAGCTTGGTTGGATACTCAGGCACCGCGGTTGGATCCCTACGGCTTGGTTGGATACTCAGGCCCCGCGGTTGGATCCCTACGGCTTGGTTGGATACTCAGGCACCGCGGTTGGATCCCTACGGCTTGGTTGGATACTCAGGCACCGTGGTTGGATCCCTACGGCTTGGTTGGATACTCAGGCACCGCGGTTGGATCCCTACGGCTTGGTTGGATACTCAGGCACCGCGGTTGGATCCCTACAGCTTCCATCCCACAGCGCCCGGTTCACCAACCTCCGCACCCTAGCCCTACCTAGCCCTGCACCAACCTACGGCGTTTCTAGGGCAAAACCATTACCGCGCCTGTAACTTTCGGTTCTCGGTTGGATGTCTGTAAGGTTGTGTGGTATGTGGTGTGTGTGTGTATATAAACCGAGGGGATGTCTAACTGAGCAGTGAAAGCCTCCGTGACTGTGGGGTAATAATGACTCCATCATGGGTGTTCATCTCCGTGGCCATTCTGTTTTCTACCACCCATGGGTTGTATACGGACCAGGGACCTTTGCACAAGGCTCTCAAGGGTTTAATGGACAGCCGGTCCCACCTGCGTAAGATCACTGTCACCTCGCCCATGAAGATCACCAGACGTCGGACCTGCAAATGGAACATGGAAGGCCGTGGAATCGGCGACTTCGGTGCCCACATCATCACTGTCATCATGACCTCCGACGACTGCGCCACGTACACCAAGGCGTCATGGGCCAATACGTTCCTGTGTGTACTCACCAGAGGCTCTGCTCACACCGCGTGCCACGGGGCGTTGCCGGCCGGCGCGGAGCGAGGAGTCTGGAAGGTCTCCGCTGTGAACGCGGATAACCCTCTGAGCTGGACGGGACCGTTCCCCAAGCGCCCCAACAGCCCGTCTGCTGAGACTACGCCCTTTGACGAGAAACTTACCTGCGAGAGTCTCAGCGGGCTCGCTGTGGCCAGAGCCATCCAGCACAACGGGGTATACGTAGGCAACGGCCAGGTTACGTGTCAGAGGACCAAGGTGTTCTTCTACATAACGGTCCGGGGTCCCGGCGTGTACATGTGGCTCCGCATATACGCGGCGGAGATCACGAGCTCAACAGCGTCAGCAAGAACGTGTCATGGGAGTCCGGATTCAACAACCAGAGCCACCTTGTGGTCTCTACGGATGGTCACACCGTGAGTTACACCAAAGCGGTCTTGTCCGAAGACACCTTGCATCTGGAGGGAGAGGGCCTGTACGGTTTCGCTGACTTTCCAGGGCTTCCCGCTGGAGCGCCCAGACTGGGGCCTTATCCGCAAGAAGACACAACTACCCTTACATTTCCTTAGCTGCGTGGTCCTATAATGTGTTCATGTGTGTGTTGTAATAAAACCCATTCTTCTACCATACAGCTACGCGCTATTGTCGTTGTGTATCGTTGTGTGTATCGTCAGACAGAGCCTATGTGTTTGTACTTGGACCCTCTGAGTGAGATATATCTCACCATGTACACGGCTCTGCTCAAGGGTTGTAATCACACACAGACACAGGTCTAACTTTAGGTAAAGTGATTGTTTTTATTCAAACACAGACATATCGCCTTGTACACAGCACAGACACAGCTCTGCTAGGGGCAGATCAGTGCAAAATACAATAAGAGGTCGTGGTCATGTTCTTGGGCATTGGATGGAGCTTTGTTATCCTTGCATGTGTGGCATATCGGGTTCCAGGGGATGGATTCGCCGATGATCCAGAAGATACTCCTCCGGAAAGCCTGTAAGGCTTTATAATCGACGTCCGTTATATATTTGCTGACAGCCTCTATGATGGTCTTGGCGAGTTCCTCGTTGCGACCCTTAAACCTGGTCGTGTGGTACATCGCCAGCCAGGAGCGCACGTCTGCGTGCTCTTTGTTCCTTTCGAATATACAGGCCAGCCCGTCAACGATGGCTTCAACCACGTTGATGTCCGGCATCTCACCCCCGCCGAAATGTTCTGGATGATGTGGGTTGGTCTCGTAATGGTGCTTGAATCCGAAGTCGGCCATAGCTGTCAGGGCCGCAGAGGGATTGAGCGGCCGTTTGGCCCGGGCCCGGTTATCGTCCATGTGCACAGCCATGATACCCGCGTACGCGGCCGATTCCATTGGACTGGTCTTGCTAGAGTCGTAACATGCGATGCTTCGCACGTAGTATCTATCGGCCAGCAGGTCCAGCGCATTTCCACTGTCCCTGGTCGCCTGTTCTAGAGCCCTGGCGACCACTGCGCCGATCATGGTCACAAACATGTTGTGCGACAGGAAGGCCTTGTGGTGCTCTCTCAGGGGCAGACATTCCACCAAAGCGGTCTCACAGGTCTTGTCCCAGATGTTGGCTTCTGCCGCGGCGCACAGTGTGTGAACCAGCTAGGGCGTTGGTGGTTACATTGTAAGTCACGTTAGGGTTTGTGTACCCGTACGTGGCAATGGCACCGTCAAGGGTGATGCTATACACCCCACACAGTCTAAAGCCTATCATTGTTATTCACGTCGGCGGTAATGACACCCGATTACGCCAATCGGAGGTAACTAAAATTAATGTTGAGTCGGTGTGTACATATGCAAAGACGATGTCGGACTCCGTAGTTTTCTCTGGGCCCCTGCCAAATCTGACCAGTGATGACATGTTTAGCCGCATGTCTTCATTCCGTCGCT
>CM022490.1:3003944-3063471 GCA_011952105.1 Coreoperca whiteheadi
GTGACTTTCTAAATAACAATAGTATATTTGAGGATTTCCAGTCAGGTTTCAGAGTGCATCATAGCACAGAAACAGCACTGGTGAAAATTACAAATGACCTCTTCATTGCATCAGACAATGGACTTGTCTCTGTACTTGTCTTGCTAGATCTTAATGCTGCATTCGATACCATTGACCATCAAATTCTATTACAGAGACTGGAACATTCAATTGGAATTAAAGCAACCGCGTTAAGCTGGTTTAAATCCTATCTATCAGACCGATCTCAGTTTGTTTATGTTAACGATGAATCATCGAAGCACACCAAAGTTAGTCACGGAGTTCCGCAAGGTTCTGTGCTTGGACCACTTCTATTTACTTTATATATGCTTCCTTTAGGCAATATTATTAGAAAGCACTCCATAAAGTTTCATTGTTATGCAGATGATACCCAGTTATATTTATCGATTAAGCCGGATGAAACTGATCAGTTAGTTAACCTTCAATCATGTCTTAAGGACATAAAAACCTGGATGACCAGAAATTTTCTGATGTTAAACTCGGACAAAACTGAAGTTATTGTGCTTGGCCCCGAACGCCTCCGAGACTCACTGTCGGCAGATATAATTGCTCTAGAGGGCACTGCCCTGGCCTCCAGCACCTCTGTGAGGAACCTTGGAGTTATCTTTGATTAGGATCTATCCTTCATCTCACACATGAAGCAAACTTCAAGGACTGCCTTTTTTCACCTACGTAACATTGCCAAAATCAGGCACTTCCTGTCTCGAAATGATGCAGAAAAATTAATCCATGCATTTGTTACTTCCAGGCTGGATTACTGCAATTCCATATTATCAGGCAGCCCGAAAAAGTCACTTAAAATTCTCCAGTTGATTCAGAATGCTGCAGCACGTGTACTGACAGGAACTAGGAAAAGAGATCATATTTCTCCAACATTATCTTCTCTGCACTGGCTCCCTGTGAAATCCAGAATAGAATTTAAAATCCTTCTCCTCACCTATAAAGCTCTTAATGGTCAGGTACCGTCGTATCTTACAGAGCTCATAGTACCTTATTACCCCACTAGAACACTGCGCTCTCAGAATGCGGGGTTTCTTGTGGTTCCTAGAGTCTCAAAAAGTAGAATGGGAGCCAGAGCCTTTAGCTATCAAGCTCCTCTCCTGTGGAATCAGATCCCAGTTCGGGTTCGGGAGGCAGACACCATCTCCTCATTTAAGAATAGGCTAAAGACTTTTCTCTTTGATAAAGCTTATAGTTAGGGCTGGCTCAGGAGAGTCCTGAACCATCCCTTAGTTATGCTGCTATAGGCCTAGACTGTCGGGAGGCTTCACATGATGCACCTCTCTCTCTTCACCTCTGTCCTCCTCTCCATCCGTATGCATTCGCATCCCATAAATGCATGTCACTAACTTGACTTCTTCCCTCTCCCGGAGTTTTGTGCTTTGTCGTCCGTCTATTCTTTCTTAGTGTCACTTTCAGCAGGTATTTCAGTGTCCGGAGATGTATCTGGATCGGTGACTATGGCGACCTGCTGGGGCAGTGCTGCTGTGTCTATGGTGCAGGGGACGAGTGGCTAGGGTCCTGCTCGTTGGGCTCCACCTGGAGCTGCTCGGCTGTCCGTCTGGACCCATCATCTTCCCTTATGTTTTACCACCTAAACATTTCTAACATAATAATATATATATATACAACAATTTTGCCATCATGGCTGTATATGTTATAGTTTTGATGCTATAAATCTATTCTGTACTTACGACATCTATTGCATGTCTGTCCGTCCTGGGAGAGGGATCCCTCCTCTGTTGCTCTTCCTGAGGTTTCTATCGTTTTTTTTCCCCTGTTAAAAGGGTTTTTTTGGGTAGTTTTTCCTTAATCGAATCGAGGGTCTAAGGACAGAGGGTGTCGTATGTTACAGATTGTGAAGCCCTTTGAGGCAAATGTGATTTGTGATACTGGGCTATATAAATAAAATTGAATTGAATTGAATTGAATCCTGTACCATGTCATTGACATAAAGTGCTCGGGGTTCGCGTCCGGACAAACCAGTTTAATGGCACCCTCCGGAGATGCAGGGGTCAGGTAGGTTGTGGTGTTGTAGGCCCCGAATGTAGTAGTCCCGATGGTAGTAGAGCTGGCCCCGACGGTAGTAGTCCCGACGGTAGTAGTCCCGACGGTAGTAGTCCCGACGGTAGTAGTCCCGACTGTACTGGCCCCGATGGTAGTAGAGCTGGCCCCGATGGTAGGAGAGCTGGCATGTGTCTCCGGAGTGTCAGGAGAACCGATTGCCGGAGGGTCTGGAACCTGCCCCGCTGCAGACAAGACGATGACAATTGTAACAAGTAGACACAGGGCTCTTGACAAAGCCATAGCGATGTCTACAAGACCCAGACGTTTGGCCAACGAGCGTTGCATAAACCTTAAGTACCCATCACGTTGGATATCGTACCAGAGCGGTTGGTCTCTCGTGTCACAGTGCACGCGCTAGCGTGGGTCACAGGAGAGCGTCCGTGCTCCTTGTCCGCACAGGCACCGCATACGGGGTCATTGCACTAGACTTGAGTTTAATGATCATAATGATCAATAAAGGGCAGAGAGGGCGACCGAGACAGCGGCCATGAATCGAATGCTGCTTATCATGCGCTCACAATCGAGAACACATTTGGTCCCCTGCGATGGCGCCGCTGTCTCAACGTGAACCTTGTCAATGTATTTCCTGGCAGTGCCACTCATGGCGACGATGTCCTGTAACACGGTCTGTCCTCGTAGCAGCAACTCGGACGAGCGAGTCACTCTGTCCCGAACGCCGTCGAGAGATGTGTGTATGTCGGCCTCGGACAGAGAGTAGACATTCGAGAGCACCCTTGGGCTCTGCGCCGCTCGGACAACAGCAGACTCGTCCGTCGTTGTCTTCGCGTCCCGCGCTCCGCCAGACGCAGTCCTCATCGTGTATGTGTCGGATCGAGGCTGGTAGCAGATAGGGCCAAAGCAGGGGGGACCGCACACCACGGGGCACGCTGAGCTGATCTCTCCATTCCCGTTCACCTCGCATGCAGACACGGTTTCGTTGTCGACCTCCAGAGGTTGGCACAGCCCCCTAGAGTCGCACAGGGGCGCTCTGTAGTTGGCGTGCGCATCGCTCACCATGGGCCTGTCCAGCCAACACGTCCGATTGCCGTTCGACGAGTCGACGAAGGCCATGTGCCAGCGGGAGAGCGCGATCGGATTCCAGCTCTCCCTCTTGACGACCATCACGAGCATGGGCAACTGAGACCTACTCGCCACGGGTACATCGGTGTAATACTTAGTGATGAAACCGGGTTCGCAACCCGTCATGTCCGATCTGTGTACACCCTGCGCGCAGGCGAGTAAGCGCTGGTACGCGTCCTGGAAGGTGAACGTGATTGCGTTGAGGTGAACGGCCAACTTCAAGGCTCCGGTTTTCCAAGCGTCCAACGCCTTGTCGAACGTGTGGGTGGTGTTGTCTACCAGAAGATCCGCGCGGAGGGGGGCGTACGTCAGCTCGAGTGGGAAATGTTTAGCTACGTTGTCGAAGGCTTCGTGGATCCAGCTCCTGTACTGTCCCATCACGTCCACGACTTGGGGATCTGGCACTTTCCCGTGATGAGGGGACAAGAGTTTTGATATGGGATCGGACGTGCTCCGGTGCTGGTTGACGACATGCGTGTCCATGAGAGCGGCCAGGTCGTTGAACACCGCGTTTAGCGATGCCGATGCCCTGTTGTACTGCGCCGTGGCCGTTTGCAAGGCAGCGGTGGCATCTCTCCAGGTGTCGGTAGAGCAGACGTGATCGCAACCCCGATTAGACTCCGGAAGGCCTCTGCATGCCACACGCGAACACTCGGGGTAGTCGAGGACGAGCTCGGGCCAGTTGAGACCTAGAAAGAAATGGTACGCGAAGTAGAGGGGGTGCGTCTCGGATGTGGTGCGGATCTTCCATCTACCGGGTGGTAGTATCACCCTGTGGTCCGGGGCGTCGACGCCGGGATCGAGTCCTCGGCGCGGAGATTCAACGTTGGTGGTTGCGATACACACGGGGGACGGTGCGTACAGAAACAGGACGGGTAGTAGACACATGGCTGGTGGCAGCGGCGTGGGGCTGTATCATTGCAGTTTTCTATACCGTTGTTCCTTGTATGGAACGCTTTTGCTCGTGGTGCACAGCAGCGCGATCAGGGCAATGTTGATTAATACACCGAGTAGGGTAGCGCTCAGGCAAAGCGCAGAGGTGCGGGCGTACATGTACTGTATGCGTTTTACGTGCCGGTCCGAGGCCTTATCGTCGATCACGGAACGCAGTTGCGCGAACAGATTCCTCCGGTCCTCGAGCGACTCGTTTGCCGAGGTCACACAACGGTCCGCGGTTCGAATTTACGCGTCCGTGTATGGCCTTTGGTCGGCGATGTCATGGTCCGTGTTGGGGCAATAGAGTAACGCGAGGTTGTGCACCGTTCGCGGGATGAGTGAGCCCACGCTTGTCAAGTACCTTGCGACCTTGGCGACCAGAGACTCTTCTGTGTGCACGTAATATCCCGAGGTGGATCGAGAGCAGGAAGAGCTGTCTGATCCAAAGACGAACGGTTTCAGGTCACACGGGATCGTAACGTGTATCGCTCCGTGGTAGACTCGGATGATCATTCTCACCGCTATCTCGTCATCGACCGGGCCCGACAAGGCCGAGATCGCGATGGGGTACCCTGTGCCTCCTTGGGGCCAACCGTTGTCCGCGTAGTCTCCCAACTCTACACACGAACCTGAACCACGGATACACTCGACCATCGTGGAGATCAAGTGCACGTGCGATAAGGCCCGCGGGCCTGGAAGGTGTGCCGTAGCGGGGCGACGCTGTGTCGTTGACGCGCCGGAAAGCCATTCACATTCCTCTGTCGTGAGCACCGGTGCACCGAGCCAGCGAGTCGAGTCCGATATACTCTGGAGAACAGCCTCCTTGGAATCGCCGGTGATCGGCAATGTCACAGATACCCTAGCGTGATGCACGGCTCCGCTGATGTAGGCGTTGCACCCCGAACGGCTCTCGTCGGCTGCGCTCCGTACGTCAAACGAAGGCAACCGGAGACCGTAACACGATACGAGCGTAGACGGTGAATAGATGCAGATTCTGTTTGTGTCCTGATCGACGAACGCCACAGTGTCCTTGTAGTTTAAGTCTACGACCTGCGTGCCGTACGGTATGACCGTGACCTTATCTACTGAGTGCCGGATGAGGAGTTCGCTGACAAGCAACGGAGCGCCTACGTTCATGTCCGAAGATAGCCCCAGTCTCAGGTTCGGGACGTCGGGAACCTGGGCGAAACTTTTGGTCATAGGCAGGCCCTCGGTCACACGCTGGAAGAACATACCCCCCTCCAGTGTGTACACACCGTCCACGTGAGCGTAAGAATATCCGCCGTCTCCGAACGTGGAGTTTCTGATGTACCGATAACGAAGCGTGCGGATCTCTGCGGCGGCCGACTCGATTGCACGCGAGAGCTCCGTGAAGGTCGGAGCGCCTTCCACTTTACCGAAGGTGTAGTCGAGGTACCCCAGCGAGTATCTGCACACTCCCCACTTGGCCATGTCCCGGATAATCCCAGTGAGGTTGCTCATAGAGTAATGAACCCTGGCGCCGAGGTCTGGTTTCACGTGTCTATTGAGGAGCTGCGCCTGGTCGCATCTGCACCGGGCGTGTAGTCGGCCGAGGGTATCGAGATCACTATCCCCGCTCGGTTGTTAGATCTCCTGCACAGCTCCTCGAAGAGGACAAGTCCCGTTCTCTCTGGATACCTCTCGTCACGAGGCAGTCTGATCGCGTACGGGTTCTCGAGGTCGTACGTCCCTACGATCCACCGACCGGGTCTCACTCGCTCGCAGTCTCTCGTGCTCTGAGGGAACGTCGATATCGTGTCAAGGTTCAGAAATGCACCATGTGATGAGACCAGCGAGCCCATCTCCCCTAACTCGCTCTCCCCTCGCTCCTGCTCGGGTGTCAAACGATCGTGCAGGGGAAGGGTGACCCGTACGAAAGGGAGCACCCCCCCTCCTATGTCCTCCAAGTCTGCTGGGTACAAGCCCTTTGGACAGATGACGAACACCTCGTCTACGTCGCGGCACACTATGCAGTTCTTGGGAGACGGTGGGACGTCGCGGCGATCGTTGAGAGCTCGCTGGTACAGGAGCTGGTCATCCCGGTCGTACACCGTTATAAGATCTGAACATCTGTCCCTGTGGGTGCATCTAATGTGATTGTACTCCACGCTGGAGGCTCTGGTCCGCACGACATGCGCGAGCTCACCCGCAGACAGCCCGGGGATAAGCTCTAGCCTCGACCCGTACAGGTTGTTGAGCTTAGTGAATTCGGCAGACTTGACGCTGTCGATGTGAACACCCGACCAGCGCATGCGGTGGGTCGTGTTTCGCGGAGCAGTAGTCGATGTCGGGACGACATTTAGCTAGATTGGACATATCCCATATGCAGTCCAACCACCTGGCGCTCGCGACCCAGAGGTTTGCGAGCAGCACTTGTGTCACGATAGGCAGCATAGTGGGTAAAGGCCTACGCGTTGGACATCGGCCGATTAACAAATCAGTTAATTCGGAAGAAAAGTCACAGACCTGGCCTGGTCAGGCAAGAGGATGGCCACACTTACACGGAAAACCCTTCTGAGTCTCTTTGACGGCACGGGCAGTATTTGCAGACCCTTCGTCAAAGCAGGCTGGACCGTACGAAGGCTAGACGTGGACGGTCGCCACGGCGCAGACATCGTTATCGACGTACGAGACGACGTTATATTCGCCGGACCGCCTTGTGAACACTACAGCTCGGCCAGAACGTGCGCGAAGATGCCCCGGGACCTGGAGCTCGCGGATTCTCTGGTTAGAAAGACCATAGACATCATAGAACACTTCCATGCCGTTAACCCAAACGTGCAGTACTTTGTGGAAAACCCCGATTCGAGTATGCTGTGGAAGAGATGGGTCTCGCACAGGCTGTACGGGGCCGTAGCGAATCACCCCCTCAGCGTGTTTACAACGTTGATGAATCAAGACCGAGGAAAGAAAACGTGTCAGGATGTCGCGCGGGCTACGCGCATGGGATTCGAGACAGCGTGTAAGGACAGACGCGTGATTAGGCTCGACTACTGTCAATACGGGACCAAGTACAGAAAAAGGACCCGGTTGATGACCAACAACCCGTTCACGGGCATGATGTGCAGCAGAGTAAACTGTCTCAGCTTCAAGAACGGCAAGCACATCGAGGTTGCTCAACGCGGACCGTACAACCGAGGAGCGAGGAAGCTGCTTGGACGGCGCAGGCACACCTTGGACAAGCTACACGCGTACCCGGACGGCCTGGTTGAGGCCATCTTTACGCACGTGGACAGAGCCGTCCCATGTGAGAGACAAGGTCTAGCTCCAGCACACCCGGAGCCCGTGTTGCGACCGCTGAGGGCCTCCGGTGTACGGCACAAAGACTCCTGGTACGATGTGATGACACCAGACACAGGGGTTTTTTTGTTTCATGTATCATGTTCACTTTCAGCTCATAGCAGAGCACCGGTGTTTTGTCTGGGCTTGTGTGGCTCCAATGTGATATGTATTCTGTACACATGAATAAACAAACACTACTACGCAGTGTTCGCCTTTATATCCTTTATTTCAAGCACATCACAACACGACATGGCATACACTGTTCAAGGTACAAAACATTTTGGTGTTGTATGAGTAGCAAAGACCAGCGCACCCAGCTTGGCCTTGGTGTGCACTCTATTGTGTATAGGACAGGGGTGCGTTGTAGACCTTTCATTCGCCTGGATGCACACCAGTCCAGATCCTGTCTTCCTGATAGTCACAGGGACACCCCAGAGCGACGCTAGTCTCCGAGCTTCGGTGTCCACCCGAGCTCGATTCGGTATATCCTCGAGGAACCCGGAGACCGAAAGGCTGCCCCCCGGACTTTCAGGATGCCTCGGAACCGGTTTCCCAGCGATGTCACGTCGAGCTGTATGGGGTTTGAGGAAAGACCCACGGAGAGCGACAGCGGGTCGTCGAAGCCCCGGTCTTCGATGTTTGGGTGTTGAACGTGTCCACGTACTCGAACCCGGCGTCCGCCTTGTAGCAGTTGGGCAGCCGCACGCACTTTATAGACGAGTACGGGGCTTTGTCGATAGACGAGCGCCTGTTCTCCGTGCGATCCGTGCTGACCCTCAGATACTGGGATCCCGAGCTGCCGCGGCCTCCTTTTCTCATCGCACATCCCAGGTCGCAGAGTCCGCACGACTCTGCGGCGTCCGGGTAGGACAGTAGAACATAGTTGACGGAGACTTTCTCCATCTCGTCGAGCAACGGTCTGTACGCGTCTATCCCTTCGAAACTGCACAGCTCTAACGGTAGGTACCAGAGCATCCTCAGACTCAACTTCTCCTTAGCGGCGGAGGCCCTCACGTACACGACGATCTTACCCACAGCCTTGGCCAGCTCTCCGAGAGAGGGGTCGCGCTCCAAGTCGCCCATCGTCACCTTCGCTAGTCTCAACAGGGGCTCCACTATCACCAAGATCAGGCTCGCGGTCAGCGCCTCTGATACTTTACGCTTGGTGGACCGATCGGCTTGGGTTGCGAATTTCACGTTGCACTTCTGACAACACTTGAGGTCCACGTCCAGGTTCAACCTGCAGACAGGCCGGCCGGGTAGAAACACCTCGTTGTAACACGGACACCCCGCGTCTCCGTTCACCACCAGAGTGCTCAGGTGTCCTCTTGACGTTACGGTGTACCGGTGCGCCGTCTTACCCGTGGCAGGGTCGACAGGGTCTTCCATGAGCAGAACGGGGTTGACGGCACCCCACTCTTCGTGCGACGGTAGAACACCCAGGGCCTCGCGGTTGCGTTTTAGACAGTAGCTTATCAAGTCGTCAAATTTAATATCGCCGCTCGTGTGCACCGTGAAGGTATACGGGAATGCGCTCGGCCTGTCCGATAAGGTCCCCGGGAGGTTGTTGAACGCCTCTACGGTGTTCGCTGTGGACGTCGTCTCTTCCCTCGCGCAAGGCGAAACGACGGGGGATCCGGACACGCGAGCGCTCTGCTGCCTTTCGGCAGAGGACCCGGCTGCGTGGTCCGCGGTTACATCGCCACGGGCCGAGGAGGGGTTGTCTCGAGCTTTGCTGTCTCTACCCTCCTCCTCCTTCTCCTCCTCGCGGTGCACCTCTCTGTTGTCCTCCGGGTAGTTCCACTGTGCGAACGAGATGTGGTCCGCACCTACGACAGGGGTCCCGTGGAGAGACTGATGGTCCTCAACGCTCCGGTCCAGTAGCCCTCCTGCAGCTGTCATGTCTTTAGGATCGGGGGGTTCTAAGTACGTATATTCGGTTTGTCAGCTCCACGGTAGAACAATTCCACGCGTTCTGAGCCGTGATCACATGTGGATGCGCTATGCGGCCTCTGCGGAATCGCTCTTGTCCGATCTCG
This sequence comes from Coreoperca whiteheadi, assembly GCA_011952105.1. Classification (NCBI taxonomy): domain Eukaryota; kingdom Metazoa; phylum Chordata; class Actinopteri; order Centrarchiformes; family Sinipercidae; genus Coreoperca; species Coreoperca whiteheadi. Next base: position 3,013,430 of record CM022490.1, read on the forward strand.
ACCTTTGCGGTCAGGGGTGTAGTTGGCCTTAAGGTATGGACACTCTCCTCTGGAAAAGAAGGCGTGTTGATTCAGTAACGTGTCACCCGGAACGAACTCGGAGACGGTCAGGTTGCAACTCGAACACCGGTGAGTGTCTCCGTGTCCTGCGTACTCCATGTTACACGGGTCGCCCAACCAGGCAAACCGTGATCGTTGCGAGCCTAGGATGTGTTTTCTTGCGCCAGGCGATCCTTTACCAGACGAGTGTACTCGATCATTCTATCGTTCGCCGTCTGCTGTCTTTCTCTGCTACTGTCGTCCTTGGCCAACCTGGATCGCACGCAGTCCACTGCCACGAGGAGGTGCACGTGCTTACCGTTATCGATGGGGTCTCTGACCAACTCACTGAGCAACCACAAGGTTTCAGCCGGGTCCGCGGAAAGCGCTCGATGGCGGGATCGTATCCCCGTGGACACGTCGCACCCGGCGCTTAGGATTCCGAGCGAAGGTGATGGTGTCGTACTGTGCCCCGGCGAATGCATCACAGACAGCCTTTCGATGTGTCACACGGCCACGGAACAGGAGGACCCCTCGCGATATACCGTGGAAGAGTTTGTGTTACCGGTGAAGATTCACTTCAGATACTGCTGGCTTTTCTCGGGTGCACCCTGTGACACAGCGCCGTTAACCGATAGAGACCTGCTCCGCTTAAACCGCACGCTGATGGCAGGGGGGGATCCTCGGCTGTGCATGCAGATGTACAAAGAGAACCCCTACCGTGGAGAGGATAACATGACAGCCTTCTGGTTGACCACAGACGGGCGGCTGGTCTACGTGGATAAACTGTCTGAAGACATCAAGTTCCGCGTCGGCAGGCAACAAAACCTGAGCGTCGCCTTGTCTCTGTGGAATACCGAACCGGGCACGCTATGAGAGCCTCCGCGTCGGCTCACAACAAACTGATGAACCTATGCGGACAGGCAGCGCGCTTGAGCCAAGGTCGGTTCTACAATCTGTACGCCATGTACCCTCTTCCGATCACCACGGACGGCGAACACTACGCATCGCTGGACTTACCCTGGGTAGATGAGCACACGATCAAGGCCACGGAAATAAGGGATGGTGGTGCGCTTCTCCTCGAGCTGCAGCCTCTTTATGCGGACTATTTCAGCTTCATCGCTGGCATCTCAACGTACAAGACGTTGACGGAGAGGGTCTCGCTTCTGGATGCACACTGGTTGGTGCAAGAGTATCGCTCGGAGTGGGAGTTTTCACTGACCCTGAGAACGAACTGGTTTCGCAGACTGCTAGTGCGCTCGGTGCTCTTTCTGGGCATGGTATGAGGCACGCGCACACGACCCAGGGGACCACCGGAATCTGCACGTGGAGCACAAGAGCTTCCCCGTTGGAATGCAATGGGGATGACAGAGAGGCGGGCCGGTCACACAAAAGGGGGTATTAATACAATCCGTGCATGTGCACATAGAGCGCCGTGAAATCAACCCGGAGAGAACGATGAACATCAACAGGAGAGGAGGCATCAGACGAATGACGGGATCTACGCCGAGCCGTTCGACCACGACGAGGACCCCGATTACACCGAAGCCTCCGGGTTCTACACTCGCGATCACTACGCCGACCGAGACGCGACGGCCCCGGGTTCTGCCTTTGCTGCTCTTGGTAGATTCAGATGCTGAGCCTGTTGCCCTGTGTGTACTATACAATAAAGAGAGCTGAATGTCACATACGCTGGTTGTGTTATTTTTTTCCTGACCCACTTCACTGTCTCACATAGCACGTAGGTTACATGGTATGTGCGAAGGGGGGTACGTTTGCGGGGTGCGACGGGCTGACGCTTTTTTAACTGTACTGTGCTAGCGTAACAGGACTGCGTAGAGCTATTATGAGCAGCAGGATCGAAGTCGAGCCCCGCGTCGGGAGCTGCACCGGAGCCATCCGTGATTATACCGTGAAACGGTTGGTTCTTGCGTGGATAGGGTACACTCCTATCGAGTTGAACATGCCCTTTAGTGACTTCTTGCTCATCTCGCCTCAGATGGCTCAGAGGTTTGGTGCAGGGTTCGCCAGGAAACATCAAGACCTGATCGAGAGGATTCTGCGTACATATGCGGACTCTGCGAGGATCGTTGATGATGCGGTTTCGCTCGATCCTCCGCTCTGTGGTCACGAGGCTGATGTTGAGAGGTACGGAGACGAGGACGAGGAGAGATTGTACGCCCACGACTTTGACGACCTGGCCGCATACAGATGGGACTTGTGAGATAGGCACTCAACAGTAGGACCGTACCCAACCCCTTTTCCCGTTGCATCGTTTCGATATCTGATATTAACCGTCTACGATAATAATAGTCTGAGTACAACCGTCGCACATCGCGCAAGGGGAACGATCAAGATGGACATACTTGACACCCGTGTCCGCAAGTTCCTGGAGGACATCGATTGTGCGAGTGAGAGTGCAAAGTTCCTGGGAATGAGCTTTTTTGTCTTTACAGCAATGCCAGTGAATGCTCTGAGGGCCATGGGTCTAAGTGAGGTATTCGTAAGGCGCCATCGCCAAATGGCAAGAGTAACTCAACCACAGCTGTTCGAAGCTTTGAAACGGGACATTGGCCAGAAGGTGCAGCAGCAGCAAGGACAGCGGCAGCAGCAGCAGTTCACCATTCCGGGTTCTGTGGCACGTTCGCCACTTGGTTATCGCAAGCAACACGAGATGGTGCAGACTAAACGGGCACAGCGAGGAAGCAAAGCCCGAGACACCGTGAGACCCAAAAGTCCAGACTATGCATACCGTACCCGCTGATGCGATATATGCCACGTATCTACTGTTGAGGTAGGCCCAGCCTCACCTCTCTCCGAGTTGGTTGATGAGAAGAGATTCACCAGAGACCTTTGAAACTCAAACTAGTTTATTTCACAGCATAGTACATACAGATTAATCTGGGGGCACAACGCAACCACCTCAGGCTTCTGTTCCCCGTGATGCCTGCGTTGTGTTCTCCCCAGCTAAGACAGCAAAACTCTTGGTTATATTCTACACCATCCCCCGTCCCACATTCTCAGTACTTTACGTAGCTTGTTAACTCAGCATGCCTCTGTTCCTTTTGGCCTTGGTCTACCTATTTCTCCCTTGTCCTCTTATCTTAGCCTTCAATTTGTTGCATTCTATGATGCCGTCACAGCTACTGCTATGAGATGGGGCAGGAGTCAGACATGTATAGAGACACATATCTAAAATACCGGGTGTCAACAATATCCAGAATCCACAATTCTCCCTTTTGATCTCTCTAAAAGAGATCACTCTTCCTTTCCATTTCAAATTCCTCTTCCTCTTGGTCAGAGGAGCCTAACAGTGGCATCATGTGTGGGGGAGGCCCTTCTTGTTTCTCTATTGTGGACAGGATAACACGCACACACAGAGCTCTAGCACAGGGAATACAACAACATCCAAGCTAGGGGAGAATTGCTGCGGGCCATCTATAAGAGCCAGGTGCATCAGAGATGCCAGTCCCGAGTCCCTGAGCTCTTAGATCCAACTGGGACCATCACCAACGCTACCTATCCGACCTCACAGGGTTGCGTTGGACAGGTATTATATTAAGGAGGACTGTTTCCAGTAGTGTCACACCACTGACTGCAACATTCGCCTGCTCGCCTGCAACCGTCTGCTACGCTGCACTGCACCAAATGGACAGCCCCGCTCCATTTCACGACAATCACCCGCGCACCAGTGCAGGGACCACGATGAGCGCTGACGCAATTACTTATTCATTAGCCAACATTGAGTCCTTGCCTCAACCGCCTGATCAACGGGTTCGAGTATACAGCAATGCCACCAAGGGAGACAACGGGGACATGTACGACTCAATGGAGGACGAGGACGAAGATGACGACGACCTATGGTCCGATGACGATCCCGCTCTCAAGCATTACCACAAAGATGAGGTTGCGTATCGGCGCAGCTTAGGCCTAGACTACTTCTGCTGTGACAACGACGAAGGATTCTGGTATAGACCAGGGGGATCCTCCGGCTGCGGCAGAGCCACTGGCGTTACATTCGAGGACTGACACTGTTCCACCTTTTCCACTGTTCCTGATGATACGGTTGATGATTATGTACGGTCATAGAGTTGTGTATGTCTCGCAGAGTTGTATTCTACAATGACACACCGTTCCACCCTTTCCACTGTCGATGATATTGCTGATGATACCAATAAATAAAAAAACACAAAGAGTCATAGAGTCGTGTATGTCTTTATTCACAGAGTAAAAAGCCTGAACACACCCACGAAGCCCCAAAACGGTCCCACTAAAACAGGTCGCCGCCGAGTCTGATAGACCTGTCGCGGCTGTGTATCTCATCCCTGGTGTGACATAGAAGCAGAAAGGCCGAGAGCATGTTGTCTCTCGTGTACTCTCCGTTTACGGATTTTTTACTGCCCGTAGTCACCGTGCTGCCTTTTGCAGATTCGGTGATGGTGACCATGGCCATTTCTTCCCTGAGTTTACCAAGTAACTGCTTCCCCTGCTCTGCGTGCGTCTTGTCGGTGAGCCTATCGCCGGGTAGCGATATGACGTCTCGCGTCTCCAACACGCTGGCTGTGATATCGGTGGCCAGATTGACTCCCCTTTGAGAGCGCCTGTACATGAACACGTCCATATTAGAGCCCATCTTGTTACTGGAGCCCGCGCCGTTCGAGGTTCCGATGGCGGACTCGAGCATCCGAGTTGTCTTGGTGGCCTCGGACAACACCGCCCATCCCAGGGACATTACGGTGTCGCAGTAGCACAGCGTTCCTCTCTTGATCGCGGATACCGTACTGAGAACCATAGCGAGTTTGGTCTTGGCACCGACGTGCTTGCCTGGCATATACTTGTTGTTGACATGCGACCACTTGCTGTAGAACAGGACCTTGAACCCGGAGCGTACGAGTGAGTGCTCGACTAGGTTCTTGACGTCGACCAGGGCATTGACGTATGTGTTTTGTTCAAATACCATCACCACAGGTACCTCTTTCCACATCACTCTGGGCAACATGAGTTTCAACAGTCTGACGTGAGCACTCAGCAGAGCGGAGTAGACACGGGTAACTTGATCCAAATCGCGTATCTCAAGTTCCTCCAAGGCCATAACCTGAGTGTGACAGGGGGAACAAAAAGAACACCATTAGAGATACACGCTGTGAGGACCGCGCACGGCAGCATGTTCTGTGCCGCTTGTACAGCCGCTAGAAATGCGGTGGCAACACTGATGACAACGCCGTGGGAGTACTTCATATCGCAGTACGAGTTCATGATAGTGTTCGCTTCGTTCCAACGCAACGTGGTGTTCTACTCCAACATGCCCCGCGGACAGCTCAGAACCCTATACGGCCAGCTCGTCTCCTTTTCGCCTGCTAGGATACTCGCGATCGACACCTTGATCTCCATTTACAACAAACGACGAGGTAGTACATATGTACAAGGCGACGCATTCGATGTTCCGTGGGAGCTGTCAAAGTCTATAACACTGGCGATAGCAACCGCGTCCCGGAGCAATTCGTGCACGACTGTATCTCGAGATGCAACTGCGAGGGGTACGATGTCATGGTACTCGCAGCGTTCGTCTCGGCCGAGATCGTGCGTAGTGGAGCTCTCAAGTACATGGCCGTCGTCAAGGAGAGCATGCGGGACAGGCGAGCTCTCCACACTATAATCTCTCTAGCGATCACGGGGTGGATGGCGAAACTCTTGGACTCTGAGTGCACATGCGGCACCTGGACCCAGGCCCTCGAGCTCCTCTTCTGCTTCGTGCCCGACGCAGAGACCATGTTGACGATACAGGACGAGGCACGTATAAGCGCTTACATTTGCACCCTTTTGGACCTGAGCCCCATTCCGCGCGGAAGGTTTCCCGACGTGCACCGACGTGAGCCCTTGGATTACGGATACGTGTTTGGCGACCTGCTCGTCTGGGGCTTAGATTCTCCTGACGTGACAACTCACCACTAGATTGCCGCATGTCAGCTCCACGGCACAGCACACTCCGGCGCAGAACCTGGAACCCCCTCCGAACGTCGGGTCGAGACACAGGTACGCTCTGACCACGGACGCGCGACTCATGTATTCCAGGGTGACGCCGTTGTTCGAGAGGAACTTGTTTATGACCGAGGGCTCGAAGGGAGCCGTGTTGTTGGTCTTGGTGTCCATAGAGGACGTGTTGCTGCTCCCCGTGACCTCGCTCTCGAATCCCTTCGGCGTCACCATGTTCATCAGCTCCTTGAGATGGTTGTCTACGGATATGTGCTGGGGACAGTACACTCCGAGGCAGACGCAGGTCAGCCCCGGGTCCCTCTCGTGATACCTACACTTGAAGCTCTGCGACACTACGTGGTAAGCATGCCACTTTGGAAAAGTACATCGCGGACGCCAGCTACGAGAACATGTCGGCGCAAACCCAGGCGCTTGGAGAGAAGAGCGAGCGCCCCGGCGAGAGCGCCAACGCTCCTGAACGGTCGCGGCGCCAGAAAACAAAGTCGCAGATGGGGAAACGGACAAGGCCGTGCTCGACCGGGTCCTATTACGAAGTGCACGAGGGGCGACTTGAGGCGAAAGTCATGCGTTTGCGGCGCTAGCGGGAGGCGGCGGAGTTCACCAATAGCGTCCCCAGAGTGTACAGGACACACCACACTTCAGCCTACCGCGTTGGTGATCCTCGGGGTGTATTGGGTTCTATATGCATGTATGACATGAATGTGCGAATAAAGACCATGAGCTGCACTGTATCGTTTGGTGTGTTTTATTCAAGCCACAACGCACATGTCACACACAAATAACACACACATATGTCAAGTTACGGGGGTCCCCACTCTGCGGTGGTGTTGGGCGAGTTGGATGATCCTCTCGCCTCTTCCTGCTGTTTGCCCAAACGGTTTCGTTTCTTCCGCATGCACACTGGCGTTTTCCACTTGACTGCACCCTTATTAGACATACGCGGCCGCTGCTGTTGACGCTTGGTGCGGCCATTCTGTCGACTCTGTCTCTTTTCAACATACTCCGCGAGCAGTCTTTCGTACGTGGCCGCAGCGTTTTTGGAGCGCTCCGCATTGTACCCTTCCAGGGCCGCTCGCTTCCACTGTAGGTTGACCATACCGGTTATGGGCGCGTTGCCGAACTGCACCAGTGCATCGTACGAGTGTTGGGGGCCCGCTCTCACGACCCTATCTGCGAAGTCTCTCCTGAACGCTATCCCGCAGTGCAAGCAGTTCCAGAATTCGTGAAAAGGGCACGTACGCTGCGCTGTTGCTGCTGGTGACCGTGCGTCGGCGGCGTCCGAGTGCGTTCGGGACAATCTGAAGCCCACATGATCCTGATCGAACACGTAGATGCCGTCGCAGGCCATGTCGTCCGGTGAGTCTCCCATTCGCACGTATCCATGGTGCAACTGTCGAAGCGTACAGTAGGCCGTGATGTGTGAGAATAGCCATATGAGGGAAGCTATCTTTGTGTTATACGCGGTAGGTTGCACGGTCTTCTTCAACTGCAGCCCAACCCCCCTGTCCAAGGGCACGGCTATCATAGAGACTCTCTTGGCTATGGTCTTCACCAGACTCGACGCAGTCTCTATAGGGAAGCCGGCTGCGATAAAGTGCTTGAATAGCACCACTCTCTCGGTGGTGTAGTTGTACCTCGGCCTGTATCTGCGCACGGGACCTACGACCGCCATGCACATGTACGATAGCAGCTTGTCGTTGGTGCCCGTGGAGGCTGTGGCGCGTAGGTTCATTCTCAACTCTTCCAGCGTAAGCCGAGCCCAGCGCTTGTCCTCCTCCGCATCGGGGTAGTGCTCCGAGAGCAAACGGGCTCTCTCTCGGCTCCTGTTGAGCGAACCGTAGTATTGTTAGAGGCAACGCATGGGGTAGGCGCTCAGATACCTGGGCGCCTCTAGTTCTTCCAGCGTGCGGCTGTGCGATTTCAGTTGGTGGAACACATCCTTGCCTAACGTCTTTTGCTTGGTTATTTCGGCCCGTCTCTTGAGCGACTCCAATTGCTGCAGGAACTTGACGGGTTTCAGGCTTTCGTTCGCGCCGTGGTCATCATTGCACGCCTCAGTGAGGAACACGCTACCGCAAAGCCCGGCTCTCACCATCTCGCCGTTATCGGCGATGCTAGGATCCCAGGGGAGATACTCAGGGGTCCTCCGTGTTCGCGCGCACGTGGTCGTATCGCTCTGGGAAAAGCTCGTGTCTTAGGGTGAAGTGGTAGCACGATATTCTCCTCCTCACCTCTTCCCATGTGTCTACCGTAATTTCAGCTTCGAAATAACACTCAGGGCATTCCTTGGTATCCATGGCCAACTGCGGCACCATGGGGTACCTGAGCATGAGGGAGAGGAAGTTCTGCAGCGTGTCCAAGGCGTTTAGGGACTCTTGTGCGTGCGCCAACACGCTGAAAACCGTGTACGCGGCCCTGTCCCGGACGCAAACGGATTTTGCCAAACGCAAAGGGTTCGTGCACGCGTCGATAGAGGACATTCGCGATCGATTAGACAGGGGTTCACGGGACTGGAGTTGGGACTCCCACATGACAGACCTGTACTTTGACATCCGTAGCGACCTAACGGTGCTGGAGACACTGGTGGACGTGGGAGAGATCTCTGTAAAGACTCTGTTGTACGAGAGGTCTATGCTCGTCTCGCAAGTGAGAAGGATGACCAGGAACGAGGGCTCGCTCGAGCTGCAGGTGGCGCAGATTCAATCCAAGCTCAGGGACACGGCGATTCGGGACGCCGCTCGGCTCGATCGCACCGGTGCCGTAGGGTACTGACTCTTAGAGCGCTCGCTCGCAGACAGCGCAGGTCACGCCATGGATTCGGATTGCGGTTACCTGCTGTACAGCAACATCGACGATGAGGAGGACGATGCCGACGAGGACGAGTGCTTGCACTGCACCACATACTTGGAGACGAAGGCAATACCGTGCACATTGAAAGGGGACACGCAACGCGTGTCTTTCGAAAGAGCGCTGTCCGGGCGCATGGTACCGTACGTGGATGTGGTGGAATCATCCTATTCCGATCCGCAATCCTTGCGGGTTACGCCCACGACCTATTGCGTAAAACAAGGGCACTGTATTGCGCTCCTCGGTGCGATGCTGCAGGACGTACCCCCCTACGGCACGTGGCTGGGCGACTTGAAAGAGTGCGGACGAGCGATATCGAAGTTGAGACTCGCGGGTCTGACCTGCGTACATCTGCCGGAACTAAACAGAGCTGTGCTGGAACAAAAGAACGACGATGGGTTATTGTACCTAGCGAACCGGTGGTTGACGAAGAAGAAAAACATGAACGAAGGCATAGCGCTATTCGGGCCCTTTGTGTGCGACGCCATGCTCGCGCCAGCGCTCCACATCATCCTGCGTTCGGGCTGGATCGAGGAGCGCAAAGAGTTGGCCGAAACTAACAACGAGCTGAAGCTAGGCTGGGCCCAGGGGTTTTACGACTGGCAGTCTGTCACCAGAAACAAGACAGGCTCCACGGTTTTCGCTCCCGTGCAGTGTCCGAACGACCCCCTTGTCGCTCACGAATGCGTCATCATAACGCTCATCCTTTCCGAGGTGAGATCGCGCGGATACACCCCATGGTCTGCGGTGCAAGCGGTGCGCTCCTTCGAGGGATACATTAGCAGTGTATCGTGCTCAGAGTGCCGGAGCCGCGTCCTGGGAGCGTGCGCGTTTCTCATGGAGTGCGCCTCGGTGGAGGCTTCCCGGAGTCGAGATTGGCTGGTGTGGAACAAAGCAGTGATTCAACTGTGCTGGGTCCTGTATCACCTCCACAAGCCAGACGGAACCGATGGCAAACCGTTGCTAGACGCCTGGACCGCCTGGACCGAAACGAAGATGCAGCACGTAGCGACTCCGAGTCCCAGTCGACCGACGTCCCCGAGCTCGAAGCCTCGACCCTCGAGCCCGAGCTGATAGACATCATTATGCGAAACGACAGATTCCGTCCTAAGCGAGATCTTGTGTTCTACCTGACAGATGACGACTTCACCGTCTCGACCGCAGTCGACGTCCTGACCGGGGCGCCGGACGCGATGGAAGCCAGGGACCAGGACGTATGCGCTGTGACGCATGCTCTCGTCTCCTGCTTCCCTAGGGTCGCAGCTTCGGCTTTGGGCGATCTCACGCTTAACGCGCCTAACACGCGCAAGTTTTCAGCTAGGATATGGCCCGTGTTCGTCAACGCCACCAGGGCGTGCTACCAGCTGTTCAAAGCCCTGGCTCTTCCTGTGTCCCCGAGCCCCGTGTACACGCTCGAGCTGCTGGCCAGAGCGTGGAGAAACGTACCGGCCGAAGTGTTGGAACGGTTCATACCCACGGCCCCCGGGGGCCGTGTCAAAGTCAGCTACGATCACTACGATACGCATCTCATGGGTCCCTTGCGCAATCTAGCCAATCTGGATATCATAAGTGACTCCGAACGGCGCTTGATGATCAAGGCGCTGCACAAGGGGGTTCTGCCGTGCTTCGCGGCCGAGAGAGACAGCGTGCCCGACCACCTGATGAGCTCCACCGTTGCCCTGACGTTCGCGGCGTGCGGACTACGAGTGTTTAAGTTTCACAGCTCGGACGACGACAACGTCGCCTATGGCCATCGCACCGTTACCTCTGCGGGCCTGCTGTACTTTGCGGCGTGGTACTTGCTCGTGTACGCGAGTACGTTACACACACAACCCGACCTCTGGTGCGACTCCCTCAAGTTCACGGGCTTCACGGAACACGAAGAAGAGCTCGACGATGTGCTACGCAGCGCGTTGGCTGATTCCGATGAGACATACATCGCCGTGCCCCTCGCATCACAGCCAGAGGAACGCGCTGCGCTACAACCCGAGTCTGATCGTATCGCACTCCGGGTCATCACCACTACAGAGGCACAGGACGACACTCAAGAGGCGCAACCCGAGCCCACCACCACAGAGGCACCCGCGGCACCTGACAACAGTCAGTTATCAGAGGCGCAACCTGTGTCCAATCGTATCGTGTTCCCAGGGCTTGTGGTGGATGTAGCCAATCTGGGATTTCGGGACGATAGTACATTTCTACCTTTGGTAGACACATGATACCCGAAGTATAACGAGGCGACAGAACCGTCTGTACAGAGCCCGTGCATGACAAACATCGCCTCCACGGTGTACACAAAGACCCCTACGACGACACATGCGCCGTCTCCGGGGATCTCTTGTTCTACGCTTAGAGAGGCCCTATGGGTCCTATTGTGCTCCAACACTGTTACGGAGCCCTCCACACCGGAGGCTCTGGCCCTCATGGTGCACCTAGCCGTTAAATGTTTCGACACGGAGAACGATGTGCACGCCTCCCTTGCGGTCTGCAATGATATAGACTCCATGTGCTGTACGCGCCATTGCGAACATGATGTCATGCCCATAGCGGCCATTGTAGGGGGCTTGTTCCAAGTCAACCAGGAGCTTACTTTCGACGGGTTCCTATATCAACTCTTCAACGAACGCTACGTGGACGAGTGGCCACGCGGACGCATTGAGTACGCAAGCGGTTCGTGGCGCCTTACGGACTGCGTCGTACCCCGGCGGATACCTAGGGAGACGAGCACCTCACGCTGCTATCACACCGGCACGGTGGCCGCGTACATCAGACTAAACAATCTGCAAGTACGCGAAGTGCCCTCCGAAAACTACTGTGGATTCCACACAGTTGCTGTGCTAACACGACTCTCCGCCAGCTCAGATCATCGCGCAACCCTGGTCCGTACAACGTACATGATTGGGAATAAAAGACTATCCGAGATCGCAGCGTATTTAGACATAAATAACGTTCGTACCGTGCCTGGCCTTACGGATCTTCTCATGACCAACGACCGGTGGTTAACCGTGGACGAAGTATCTTTCATGCTCAGAGCGCACGGAAAGCTCCCAGCTCTGATCACGGCTAACTCTTACCCTCTCTACGACCGGGCATACAGCCACGTCCTTCTCAAAAACAACCATTACGAACCCGTATTACCTGCCTAGACCGGTCTGTGTTCACTTGGTCGGTCATAATAAAACACCCATAGCCAATAGTCGTTTCTTTGGTTTTTATTTACACAAAACACCCAATATACAAACACACAAGGGACCACAGCCCCTGATGACACAGTGATACGAATGATATAACACATGAGGCCTGAAATTGATTTGTTGGTTTCATGTACAAAAAGCGCACAGCGTCGCTGCCCCTGACACTGTGCAACGTATGATAATCGCACGCATGCGGACTCACATTCAGTCCACGTTGTGGAGCACAGCCTCCCCATCCCCCTGACCGCCGTTGTTTTCCAGATTGTTCGCGGTCACAATCGGCAGCACATGATAAGGCAAATGTTGCAGCAGTTGCAGCTGCTTCAGCGTGTGTCGGATCGCAGCCAGTCCCTGTCTGGCACCTGACACGGGTCGCACCTTCAGCACGTGCATGGTGTCGACCAGGCACCCCATAAAATCCAATCTGAAACCCTCCTTGTGTCGCCATATCCTCGCTGGTTGTATACAGCTCAGTGTGAAGCCCAGAATCCGGAGAGTCAAGATCTGTGCGCGTAGCAGGCACTGCATCACATGGAAGGCGATAGTGCAACCCTGCGTGTCCGATACCGTGTACATCCCATTTGCGTGGCCTAGGTTCCACCGACCTGCGGCCTCGCCAACAAAAACGCCCAAGCCATCCTTTCGTACCAACGGGGCCGTTACCAAATGAAGGGCGAATGTCCTGGGTACAAACGGGTGCACCTGGAGTGAGGTGTGCATGTCCAGGATATCGTGTAAAGCCTCCACGTTGTCCGCGTAAACCCTATGCAGCAACAGGCCGGCCACGTCTTGTATGGTGCAGACTGCGCCCATGTACAGCGGCTCTCTACTCTTAACCATCAGCAGGTTGCGCGCATCGCTCTTACACAACGTGGGGTACCCGCTGACTATCAGTTCCACATGCCTAAATGCAAACGTGTCGCTGGGATCGGGAGGTCGCCCTAAATTCACAACCTCGTAGCTTTGAGCCGTCTCCTTGCAGCTCAATGTACTACAGGGAACCCGCCGTGTGTAGGCCAGGTCCTGTATGCACAGGTCTATGTGGTGTTGAGCTCGCGATTCGACTCCGCTCTCCCAGTTGTCTTTGTGGATTCTGGTCCCGGTGCGTGTTACACAGCATAGGGAGGGTAACGCATCGCTAGGTGCCTCCCAGCCGCTGTACCGCGGCGGTTCAGTTAGCTGCTCCGCAGGCTGCAGTATCGCCAGCAGCACAGGACCGTGCGTGAGTGTACCGTCGAAAGCCTGCGTGTTGACGAACGCCATGGTATGGTAGTCCTTATAGCCAAGCCTGTTCAGCTCCGCTTTGTTGAACCCTACAGACTTCCACCTCATATTGACTGGCACCTCCTCGCATAGTGTCGCGTCACCCGCCGTCACCGCCGGCGTCCGCTCCCTTTCTAGGTCCGCGTGGTTAGAGATCGCCGCGTCTGGGCGGATGACGGCGTGTCGTTGCGTGTATGTGGTTTCGGACATCAGCGCCAGAACCGGGGTATGTCTGCTGTCTCGGTTTTGTATTTGCTTTCACTAGGTCACGGAGCTCGGTGCCGTCCTGGAACCTCGGTTTGAAAATGTTATACAGGATCATGGATACAGGCGTCGCTTGCCTCACACACACGGCCTCCTCCGCGATATAAAACGCGGAGGATTGCGTCGCTGTGTGAAACTCATCGTGTCCCGTGTTGTCGGTGCCGGTACCGACCGACAACGCATTGGAACGCATTATGCGCAGAGAACCACTCCGGGTCCGTCGGGACTGGAGTGGCGAATGCGCCAAACGTTTCCTCCGTGTTTCCGGTAAGGCGTACTTGAGTCGAGAAACTCGGAAATTCGGCCTGGGCTCGCCTCGCGCTGCGCTCCGGTCTCCCGGGTGGCTCTGCGGGTCACATCAGGGTACATCTTCTTATGTGCCACGGCAGAGGCGGGTAGCTCCTTCGTGCGCTCCCGTTTCGCGGTGGACGAAGAACGCCCTGGCAAGTACGGGAATTGGGTCTTCAGGCACGGTGTTGTACAATTGCCTAAGCGGTCTTTTGTCTAGCATGCACAAGTCTCGGAGAGAGCCCATTACGCCCAGAACGACCTTGTTGATGCGAAAGGCAAGCTCTTGGACCATATTTCGTGACAGAGACAGTGCGATTTCAGGAACGTGTACAGAGGTTCGGGCTGTCTGCTGGCAAAGGGATCGCTCCTGGGGTTCCATTTTGCCACGTCGGTGTGCAACTGGAAATACCTAGGGATTGACACTTTCAATGTCCTGGCACCTCGGCTGTCCTGAAATCGCCACCACACCTGTAGGAAGTCCACGGGGTGCCCGTCACTGAACGGTCTACTGTTCTCATCTCTGACCTGGTCGAACACGTATCTCGCGATGGCCAGTCTCTCGTCCGTGGTCTCGTGAAATCCGTAGCATTTTTTCTCCGCGAGGTCCGAAGAGAGCATCACAAAGTACGGCGTGTGCATAACGGCCAGGTGTTCCAGGCGTTCCAGGTGTTCCAGGTAGGAGACCTGCTTCTGGGTAGTAGCAATGAGAGTGAACCTACCCCCGAGAAGGACACCCGTGTGCTCTTGCACAGCACACAGTGATTCTGTGTGAAAAACGTACTGAGCCCAACGAGGCCCGGTAAGTTGTCCGGGTGGTAGTAGAAGTCCTCGTGCCTCAATAAGCGCGGGACCAGGCGACTCTGCGGACCCTGCGCTGAGGAACACGCGGTCCAGCCACCTTGGTAATTGTACAAGTGGTCGATGGCGTCCCGTGTACTCCTGAATGGCGTACAATTGTCCAGTGCCCCCATGTGGAGGGCGGCGGCGATTCGTTTCCATCGGGCCACCGGGTTATCCATTGGGATACTAAAAACAAACCAAAAGGAACACAGCCGTTAGGGCATGTCACAAAAACACAAGACACGCAGTAAATACAACAAAAGACACGGAACAGAACGTATGTGCCACGCGCTATAGTTTGAATATGGTCAGCGTAGAGTCGTTGTCCAAAACCGTGTGGGACACCATCATTTTGTACGTCCTGTCCTCCGCGTGATAGTACAGGGTATGCTGCACGGCAAGCGCTACGCAGCTGGTGCCATCCTTCTCGAGAGTCCACTCTAGCAGAGCGCTCTTGCACTCCTCCGTTATCGCCGATGCGCCACTGTACCTGATACCACAGCTAAACGGTGTGGGTTGACAGTGTCCCAAAGCGGGTAACTTGTACCAGGAGGCGAAAGACGAACCGTTCGGACACGGGGACCCCATTCTGCTTCTGCCACAGGACACCTCACCCATCGCGTTTGTAGCCAACGTCAAATCTCCCATAAAGTACGTGTGTAAAAAACACGAGGTGTCTCTGCCGGGTGGCATCGGAAGATCCCCCGGGAAGGTGTCCATGTCCATCAGTATGTACCTGACGCCAAGCGTCTCGCGTTTGTGGTCTATCAGCTGCACCTCTCGTGGCAGTTCGTTAGACAGCCCGAAGAGCCACGTCAAGACCTTGCACTCGATCTCCTGCACGTTGTCACCGTGATTGGACCACACTACAGCCTGAAGCCCTCTCACTTTGGGAATGGCTTTGATGCACGCGGTTTTCGTGTCAAACCCTTTCCATCGCATGTCTATGACACACACCCGCTCCGTGCGCATGGCCACGTCGTGGTGTTCGCAAACGACCGCGTTCATCGTGGAACAGGACTCCGTGAGTCCCAAGGCTCTAGCCTCCCCGCATATTCTGTTACCGTACGGCGTGGGGATGACAAGCTTTTGGTTGATAACATACAGGGCGCTGACGTGATCGCTCCCTGGGAACATCTCGATGGTAATTGCGCTGGGGAGCCCACCCCAGCCTTCGAACTGCTTCGACTGACTCATAAAGTTGAACTGATCCACGACCGTGAGGGGCGGCTCCGCTGTGCAACCAAAGTGAGTCGGTCGCGTCCGGTATACGTACAGCCCCGGTGGGAGCCATCGAGACCGCTTCAGCTGATACACGATCACCGCGTCGCAGCACTTGGGGTATTTGCCGCGGTTCTGTATCAACCACCTGTACGCGGTCACGACGTTGTCCATTTCGTAGGCCCACAGGGGTTTTCGGGCTCCGTCAGCTCTGCCTCCTCCTACCCCCCTTTGCTTCTTGGTTTTCTTATCATCAGAAGAGACGCGTTGCCGTCTCTTCGCCATTGCGTCTGCTCGGTCCTCGGACGAGGACAGGTCGCAGGGACACCGCTTATCCCTCGAAGCGTGTCGAACCAGCATCTCCACCGCGCATCTAACGGTGAATCTGTCCGGAAAGCGACAAACCTGTACAGTAGAGTGTCCACTGTAAACTATCACATGAACGACTGGAGAGCAAACAGCAAGCATCCAAAAACGTCCGGTGCAAAGTGTCTCGTGTGCCTGGTCGCCTTGGTCAAAAGCGGCAAAGACAGACACCGCGCGGGCGTTAAACTCCGGTGTCAGTGTAACGCGAGGGTGTGCGTAACCTGCTTCAATACCAACCCGGAGTGGCACTTGACGGAGCCTCACTTCACAAACTTTCCGACCTTACGCGGGTTCATCTGCGCGGTCTGTGCCTGTTTCCAATGTGTCAAAGTCAAAGTGTGTTGCATCTGGATGTGCTCCAGGTGTTAGTCAGATCAGAGCGCCACGTGTTCAAAGTGTTCCAGGAGCTTGGATCGCTGCGCCAGACGTGGTGAGACCCGCACTCTGTGCAGCGGGTCCACGGCGCAGAATACGGACAACAGCATGGACGTGGCGCATGCAGAGGAGAGGACTGCAGACTACAGGGACGCGATCAGGTCGCGGGTATTTGACAAAGTCTCACAGAGTAGACACTTGACCGCGTCGGACATCAGAACCTTGTTCCACGAGTGCTTCGCTCCTAAAGTGTGCACATGCGAGACTGACGCGGACAGAAACCCCATGTGCGCCAACTGCACTCCTATGCTCACAGTGATGCAGATGCTGGCCGCGCATCCGCGTCCTCTGCTGGCCTCCCTCGCCGAGACCGCTATACCAGGCAGGGCTCTCGCTCACAACGTGTATGACAGAGCCGTCTTGAATAGCATGCTCAACGAGCAGGACCTGCCCTTGTGCGCAAATGGTCGCTCGTGCAAGGGTATGCTGGTGAGCGTTCAGAACAACCCCAAGCCGCTACCCTCCCTCCTGTCGCCGGAGTTGTACAGCCGCTTTGTGTCGAGCAGAGCCACAACGGGGGAGACGCAACCGATCAGCTCGTCAGCGTGTATTCTCTGTCTCCTCTTCAACCAGTCTGCTGCAGTAGCACAAATGGTCAGCACGGAGAGTCTACGGTCGGAGCCGCATCCGAGTGGGCCCGTCTATTACTTCAATGTGAAACTGTCCCCCAACGTCGGGGTCCCCGAGGTGCGCATTGACGGATATCAAGGGTACCTAGTCAACTTTCAGGGCTCGGTGGGTAGCTACAAGCCCACGTTCTACTACAATTGGAGAGACATGATAAAGGTGCTATATAGAGACAACGGTGGCAATATAACCATCTTACCGCAATGAGAATAAATCCAACCCCCCCCTAGGATCCTTGCTTCATGTGCAACTCCGGCCTGCCATATCCAACCGATACAGATTGTAACGGGGAGAGAGTAGAAAAATCCAACCTCGAACACAAAAATGTCCAACCGAGAGAAAGAGCTACCCAGCCCAGAGAGTGGAAAATCCAACCTCCAACACAAACATGTCCAACCGAGAGAAAGAGCTACCCAGCCCAGAGAGTGGAAAATCCAACCTCGACCACAAAAAATGTCCAACCGAGAAACCAAATAAACCGAACAATCCACAAACCACCCAGACATCAGCATCGCACAGTATGGAGAGCCTCAGAGCGAAACGAAGCGGCTACATACAGTCTGCCTTGGGCAACGGCAATGTACTTTACTACGTAGCCGATGCTCTCCAGGGGTATAAGGTTCTCAACAGAGGAGAAGTAGACGTGATCATGTCTAGAGACAACGTCGCTGACCGGGCCCGAGATCTGATCGATGTTACCAAAAAAAAGAGTGACACCGCCGCGCTGCGATTGAGGGGTGATTTTAAAAAGGCCCCCCCCTTTGCCCTCACACCCGCCCTGCGCGGTGCGCGTTACGCTGCTGTCCCGTTAACCCTTCCGCGGCCTTGCCGTTTGAGATTGCGGCCCGTGTCCTTGGGGTCAGAGCGTCCCGCGGACGAGACCCTCGGGTTATAACAGGGTGGCTGGAGTTGTAAGTCGCCACACGCTCGCCACGCCGCCGTACAACACCCCCCTCCCCCCCCCCTCTTGTATTCCCGTTGTATGACAGTGACACTGGCCCGTTTCAACAGATGACGTTTATTTTGACATTGACAAGACCTGCTGGTGTACAACAGATGTACCATGTACAAGACACATTATAACACACAGGCAGACGCGCTTCGTCGTAGTGGTCAGGTTCCTCCTCGGGCTGGTCGAGGCTAGCAGGCATAGGTCCCGAGGGTGGCGCGGAACACGTAGCCCAAGAGGTTCTTCATCGGTTCCCGCACGTCGTTCATGTCGTAGTCGAGGGGCCCTTCGCTCAAGACGCGTTTCAGGTTCCGGCTGGTCAAGGCTCGCAGGCGTAGGTCCCGAGGGTCGAGCAGAACACGTAGCCCAAGAGGTTCTTCATCGATTCCCACACGTCGTTCATGTCGTAGTCGAGGGGCCCTTCGATCAAGACGCGTTTCAGGTTCGGGGAGCACCCGTCGCCTGTCTCGACCTTGGTCTCGCAGCGCAGGTCGTGATCCAACGCGACGGTGAGCCACACGTCGAAATCGCCGTCCGCCAGCTCCCTCGTGTCGACGTTCGGCCCGTCCGGCGTCGGAGGCTCCTCTGCCGCCGCCCTCGCGGCTCGCAGAAGGGCGTCGCAGCCCAGGTGCGTCTGTCTCAGGTACCCAAAGTAGGTTCCGTGCGCGCTCGGCGTCCGGTGTATCTCGTGCGCCGCGTTTTGCACTCTTTCGCCGCCCTCGACGGACAACGCGGTCTTGAACCTGCGGTAGCTCGATATCATGGCTTTGAAAGTCACGTTGAACCAGGGGCCCGCCGTGACCCGGTCCAACGCGGCGGCGAGGAGCCGCGAGTTCGCGCGGCTCTCCTCCTCCTCCTCCTCGGAACGGTATACGTTTTGCATCTCTGCCTGTTCACGTTTTCGGCGTCTGTTTTCGGTCTTGTCTGCCGCCGCGTCTCACACAGAAAGACTGAGGCCGAAGGGCTGGGCGCGGTGGTCCTCTCTCTCGTCACCCACGCCTCGCCTCGCCTCGCCTCGCCTGGCCGTATGTCCAACGGTGCGGGCAAAGCGTTCGCCGTTTTTGGACCTGTGGTACACCCGCGCCTCGCCTCCTCGTTCGTCGGCGGCGCGTCGGCATCGTTGGCGCCCGCTTCGACCTCTCGCTCTCGCTCCTCGCCTTCTACGTCTGCGGCGGCGACATCCTCGCCTTCATCCTCGTCATCGTCCTCCCCTTCGTCTTCTTCTTCTTCTTCATCTTCTTCTTCTTCTTCTACTTCCGTGGATGCTTATTCGTCGTCCTGGTCGTGAGGAGCCGCTGCGGGGTACGGAGCGTGGCTCATCTCTCTCTCTCTCTCTCTCTCTCTCTGTCTCTCTCTCTCTCTCTCTCTGGTACAGTCCTGGTCCCGTACCGTGCTCTCTGTCTTCCCACCGGATGCTCTGGGTGTGTGTATGGTTTATTTTTAGTAGGAAAGCCTGTGCTTCCGACGTGTAGAGCCCATGCTAGCAGGAGGAGGAGGAGGAGTAGGATGGGGTCACTATGACCCTCTCGAGGCCTCGGAAGGGCTACAAGAGCCACTAGTGGGAAGCGCGGCGGGGGGGTCACTATGACCCTCCCGAGGCCGCGGAAGGGTTAAAAAGTGACAGGTGGTGTTCCAAATAATCTCTCTTACGGGGCACCACCCTGGGATCAGGGACCAATAACCAAATGTGAAAAACAGTGGACAGGTGTCTGTCGTCCTAAAAATGTCGATGTTTAAGGTACTATCTTACATTAATAAAGGTGGACAGTGATGGGTGATCCGAGTCACAACCAGCTTTTGTGGGAAGGGTGACGGGCGTTATGACGGCAGACACGTGAAACTCAACAAAGGGGCAGAGCCGAAACGAAAGACTTTGTCCTTGTCCACAAGGTAACATGCACCTTAGCTGGCTATGCTACCACATTATCTGGTACTTTTGAGATGTGCGTGTACGTGTATGTGTACATGTAATGGCGCGTGGGTTAGTGGAGAGGAAGGAGGAAGAAAGCACACAGTAAAGCACAAGAATTCTCAAATGCCGTGGCAAAGCGTAATAAGTGTCCCTCAGTAATACGGCTGCAGTCAACAGCCGTTTTACTGGACTTTGATCTGATAAAGCGCAGTTATTAAATTCCACAATGGTTAAACTAACTCGGTACCGGTACAAAATAGATAGTTGCATCACAAATGTCTGCCAGTGCTCAAATATTGTTCAGACATATGTAAAATAGAGAAGAGAAGAGAGAATAGGCTGTCGATTTCATTGAATGAGTTGGCACGAGATTGTAGCTGAGCACTAAAAACAAAACAGATATGTTGTGATGATTACCTTAGGCTGTGGTTAGTTCTTGGCTTCAGGAATGAATACAGACAATGGGTGGTCCTCGCAGAGAAAAGCAATACAAGTATTTTTATGTTTGCTGATAGTAGGAGGGCTGCAGTGTGTTCTCTGGTTTGCTCAGACAATAGAATTATGTTCCAACTACTGAAATAAATTCACCCCTCGTGCCACTGAACTGCACAAAACTCGGCTTTCCGAACCCAAGCCCTCACAGATGGATATTTTTTTCTTTTCTTGGAAAACAGATAGGGAATAATTGCACTTTGCAAAAAAAACAGACGAGCACAGAGCGGAGAGACATTTCTAATTAAACATTCATTAACTTGTTGGCATTTACAGACACATGAACAGAATGCCATCGTATTACTGCTTTCTCAATGAAAGAAAAAATACTTCAAATGAATTCTATTTCCAGACATCTCCAGATACGTGTTCATTAAATATGTGGCTGAGGTTTGCTTGCATGTATGTCCACCCCAAAGGGCAGTGTGAAAATGATTGAGGTGAGGAGGGGTGCTTGATGGTTTATTTTATTTGATGAAAAAGCCAAAATATTAATTTATAAACATATTTTCTAAAAAAAACAACAAAAAAACAAATACCCTTCTCCCTATATCTCAAAATAATGTAGATATGGCAAATATATAATCAATTGTTTTTTGAATTAACATTAAAGAATTGCTTTATTTCAACATTATGCAACTCTGTTATTCCAACTTAATGTGCTTGGGTTGTGTCCAACTTAATTTAATAGGGTTGGCCCAACTAATTTTCAATGTTTTGGTCCAACTAATTTACTTCATTTGCATTCAACTTAATTTAATAGAGTTGATCCAACTAATTTTACAGTAGTACAATTACACTAGTAAATGAAGTTGATCCAACCCATGCCAATTACGGTAGCCCAACTAAAGTGCTTAATGCTGAAAGAAAGCCATTTAATCACGTGGAAATTATTTTCATGATTTAATTACATGAATTCAAAGAATAGCTTTTGAGTGTTAATAAATTAGAAATGTTTACAGGGAACAGTAACTGAAAATCAGTTTACCTTCATTTTGTTATAAGAAACTGAAAGAAAATAATTCAGCATTCCACTTTCCTTATTCATAAGTGCCAATAGACTGGGCCTTGCATCCGTAAAAAAGCATCACAAAAAATAGATGCATTGAACACTGAGGTACTGGGAAATGGGTACTGTGTTTGTACTCACATTCCTGTTAAATATTTGCACTTACTAACACCTATAGTTTAATGTGCTGGTGTACCCAAAGAGCAATACAGAAGTTACAAGTGGTCTTCTTGTTTTTCAGCCATTAGTGGGCAGTCTCGGACACTGTTTTTAGGACAGAAATCAAATTCAAAATACAACAAATTAAATAAGGTAAGCATCAGTGAAAATGCTCTATAACTCATGTTTTAGATTTCACGGGGTCTTTAAGGACTGATTATAGTTAAGGCTCTATGAAGCCATCGCTAAGGACAGTGTTAGTATGTGTTTTCCTCAGGTGAGGAAGATAGAAGCTTTTGCAATGGTGATGTTTCTAAATGGGAATGGAGTGTTTTGAAAACTTTTTTTCCATCCAATTCCATAATAATCTTCTGCAGAACCTCAAAGGCGTACTCGGGCTCCTGAGGGTAGCTCAGGTTTATCGCATAGACAAGGCCAAGCAACATTGCCATAGCAAAAGCTAAATTGCCTATCCCACCCATCACTTCCAGGACAATCACAACATCCCTGGGGTCATTGCTGGGCTCTGCACCTTCTTGGCGAATGACAAAGACTGCCTCTGGCCATTTCAGTGCTTTCATCCACATCCTGTGACAGAAAATGAACAAAGACAATGATTTTTCACTGAGATTCATAGCAGAAAATCATAGCACATACAATTATGATGACAATGGCAAAATTGTATATATATATATATATATATATATATATAATTATGATGTGGGATGTAAAACATAAGGAAACAGGATGGGTCCAGAAGGACAACCGAGCAGCTCCAGGTGGAGCCCAACGAGCCACTCATCCCCTGCACCGTAGACACAGCAGCACTGCCCCAGCAGGTCGCCACAGTCACAGATCCAGATACATCTCCGGACACTGATATACTTGCTGAAAGTGACAGTAGGAAAGAAGCGAGAGACGAGAAAGCACAAAACTACAGGAGAGAGAAGAAGTCAAGTTAGTAACATGCATTTATGGGATGAGAATGCATACGGATGGAGAGGGAGAGGAGGAGAGAGGTGCAGCATGTGAAGTCCCCCGGCAGTCTAGGCCTATAGCAGCATAACTAAGGGATGGTTCAGGACTCACCTGAGCCAACCCTAACTATAAGCTTTATCAAAGAGGAAAGTCTTTAGCCTTCTCTTAAATTTGGAGATGGTGTCTGGGTCCCGAACCCGAACTGGGATCTGTTTCCACAGGAGGAGCTAGATAGGTGAAGGTTCTGGTTCCCGTTCTAATTTTGGAGACTCTAGGAACCACAAGTAACCCTGCATTCTGAGAGCGCAGTGTTCTAGTGGGGTAATAAGGTACTATGAGCTCGGTAAGATACGATGGTGCCTGACCATAGGTGAGGAGGAGGATTTTAAATTCTATTCTGGATTTTATAGGGAGCCAGTTCAGAGAAGCTAATATTGGAGAAACATGATCTCTTTTTCTAGTTCCTGTCAGTACACGTGCCGCAGCGCTCTGAATCAACCGGAGAATCTTAAGGGACTTTTTCGGGCTGCCTGATAATAAGGAATTGCAGTAATTCAGCCTTGAAGTAACAAATGCATGGATTAATTTTTCTGCATCATTTTGAGACAGGAAGTGCTTGATTTTTGCAATGTTACGTAGGTGAAAAAAGGCAGTCCTTGAAGTTTGCTAAGTTAAAGGATAGATCCTCATCAAAGATAACTCAGAGGTTCCTCACAGAGGTGCTGGAGGCCAGGGCAGTGCCCTCTAGAGCAACTATATCTGCCGACAGTGAGTCTCGGAGGTGTTCGGGGCCAAGTACTGAAGACAGAGGGTGTCGTATGTTGTACAGATTGTAAAGCCCTTTGAGGCAAATGTGATTTGTGATATTGGGCTATATAAATAAAATTGAATTGAATTGAATTACTATTTATGTGCATTGCATACCATTGTTACAGTACACAATCTTTACAGTATCACTGTACACTGTTTCCTCAAGGAATTTTTTCAGCAGCAGGGGCAGGTCCATGCGCGCTCGTCTCACAGCCAGCTGCACATAGAGACCATCGTTATTTGTGCAACTATAAGGACGACTCATTGGTGAATATTAGCTTGTAGCTCATTGTCTACTTTCTTGATAGGAAAGAGGGTTGTGTTTTAAAAAGGTTTTGCTTATCAGTTACTGCTCCGGGAAGTTCGAATCTGTGAATATATTTTGAACTTTACTGAACTCTCTCCCTGCTGCTCCTCGGATGCATGTCGCCAGGGCTCTGGTGTCACGGAACAATTCTAGAGCGTTCCGCCGATGTGTCTTCACTGTCTTCTCAAACTAAAAGCCTTCGCAGAGTCGTATAATTACGAATTTTTTTCTCCATGGAGAAGGCATGACCTTCCCTAGTCTGCCTCTGATTGGCTAGTACGTGTTGCCTTTATTGGTTGGATTGGTTAGCTAGGAGGCACTATACGCTCACTACACAAGTTGCGAAGAGCCCAGCCTCTCCCTCCTGTCAAAGCGGGGGTCAGTGTTTACAACATCAATGAGAGGATGAAGCGGAACTATCCTTCTGGTCACGAAAAGAGAATAACATTAGCTGGGCAGTGCATCAGCCACTTCCAGGGCTGTGCTCTGTGACTTTGTGCCTGACAAAAGTGAGCATGAAACACAACTATTTATCGTGTTTGCTAAATGCCACTGGGCAACAGTGTTTATAAACTGCAGCTCGGAAAAGATAACCACATCGAGAACATACGTTCAAGTTCTTTCTAGCAGCAACCTCTGTGGGGACCAGTCCAGACAATAGGGGCGTGATGACACTGTGCACATAATTTTAAAACAAGAAAATTATTATCTAGTCGCTCAGTTAAAGTTTTGTTACAACTCTGGACTAATGCAAGATGGAAAGAAATGGATTGACATTGACTATTGATTAGAGTAAATATTGTAATGTTGATTAGCTGCGCATACTGGGCAATATGGATGCACAACTCGCAGTGAATAATGACCATCAAGTATTCATCCAAGCCATAGTATAAATCGTATTTTTTATTTTCTAAATGTATAAAAGGAAATCTGGGGTTGAGGCAGATGGCCGCCCACCCAGAGTCTGGTTCTGCTTGAGGTTTCTGCCTGTTAAAAGGAAGTGTTTCCTTGCCACTGTTGCCAAGTGCTTGCTCATAGTCGGAATTGTTGGGTCTCTGTAAATAATATTATAAAGAGCACGGTCTAGACCTGCTTTATGAAAAGTGCCCTGAGATAACTTCAGTTATGATTTGGAGCTATAAATAAAATTGAATTTAAGTTAATTGACAATGTGCAAATACTACTGGCCCATGTTTGGGTGAACTAAATATGCAAGAGTACATGTCACTGTTTATAACTCAGGGTGTTTATTGCTGGACAGGCTGCTTTAAAACAAATTGGAGCATAAATTAAGATCATGCCCACTTCTCCAGGCACCACTACACCACTGAATGTAATCAAACAACGACCACCTTTATTTTAAACTGATTCACTGAGTCATGGTGAGCTACTTCAACAACTAAGCTCTACCAATGGCCTGTCTGTTGTAATCATGACTTCAGTGTTTGTTATTCCATCAGAATAAGGTATATTGACTCAGTAAAGATCTCTCTCTCTCTCTCTGGGTGGAGTCTGCATGTCCTCCCTGTGTTACCATGGGTTCTCTCCAGGTTCTCCGGCTTTCTCCTACCATCCAAAGACATGCATGTAGGTTAATTGATAATTCTAAAATTGCCCCTAGGTGATGAATGTGAGAGTGAATGGTTGTCTGTCTATGTCTCAGCCCTGTGACGAGTTGGCCAGGGTGTACCCCGCCTAAGGCCCAAAGTCACTAATGGGAACAAGCGGTAGAAAATGACTGACTGACTGACTCAGTAAAGAAAAAAGGAGTTAAAGTTTGATGTGTGTTATTCTCTGAGTGAGAGAAAGACGAGAAGAGAGAGGCCGAATCCCAAACTGGCTCCTATCTTCTCGTTCTGTCTACTGCGTTTGCACCAGTGTTTGAAATTAACTTTTTGTCCACCTGCCACTGTGGCTGGCGGATTCCAAAATACACCAGCCACTTTCTGAACCGTTGTTCTGTCAATATGTGCTGCTTAGCAGTTCTGCGCATGTGCATGACCCCAAATCTCGATTAAATCTTAAATAGAGATGTTATAATAGTATTTCAACATGGTCTCCATATTATTACAGTATACATGTAGTCAGTAGTGATGTAATATATAATAATTCTGTAATGGGAGTATTATTTGATATTGGTCTTATCGAAATACCCTTCCCCTGAAACTATGTAGCAACTAGTATCAAACTACGCTCCCCATATTCTTACAGTACACTTACCTCTGTTTGTAATCAGAAAACATAAATAAAGATGCGATAGTACTGTAAGAGTTATACCTTTACGGGAAATAATCAACTTGAAATGGAAACACATAAGGTAGCATTTTTCGACAGGCAGCATAAAAAGAACACCGGCAGTGTGTAGAAGAAGTTTTATTTATATAGCGCCTTTCTGTAGCTGAAGGTCTCTTTACATTAAACACCATGTGTAATTGCATGTGAAAAATAATAAAACAAGATATTCAACATACAAACAAAAGGCTGTCTTATTTCATATGGTAAATATTTCAACTCTTAAGGAAAATACTGATATTCTCTTTCTCTCTCACACACACACACACAGTAGACCGTGTGATGCTACTTGTTTAAGCTCATCTATGATGCACAGTTAAATTGTGGCTCATTTCGAAGGTTATGTAACCGCTGTTCCTATACTATAACAGACCATACGATGTTAGACTGACTTTATGAATAGTTTCATCGTGTTTCATCAAGAATATTAAGCGGTAGTCAGCCAAACATCTCGCTAAGTAGTATTAGGCAACACCATAGCTGTATTAAGTTGTAATTCGTGTGGCATTAGCTAGTAACTTACAGGAGAATGAACAAAAGTTGTTTGGTTTTTGAATGATTTAATTTACTTTCTTGTGCCGAGCAAATGAACCCGCATTGGAAACATCCATTCTGAGGAAAAGTTCCAGTGCAGGCAGCTCATTTAGTTAATAGGCTAGGCTATGAAAACGGAGCTACAGGTAAGCAGCTTTTAATTCCTGCAGGCATTGTGGACACAGCACAAGCTGGCCACGTTCAACAGGCTGGTTTTGTAAAGTTTCTTTGCAAACGCATCACAAATAAAGAAACAGTCAGAAGAGTGAATCATGAATGGAAGGATGATTTGCTGCCTTTTCATCTCTACTAGCTAGTTAACATAAGTTAGCTACAGACTGCCACTAATGGCAACTTCTAAGGTGGAATTTTTTTTTTTACAACTTACTCAATCCATGAGATGACAGCGTGAATCAATCAACACCGTAAATTTGAAACCCTCTCCTCGTTCAAGTGTCCGAGTGAAACAAGTCGACTCGCAAATCAATCTGCATTGTGGAATGTCATAAATCGCTCTGCTACGCTATTTTTTATCTATCTGCCATCGTGGCTGGTAGGTTGAGCAAATTCACCATTTATCATTTCCAACCCTGGTTTGCACATGTGCATGGAGGGTCATTGAGTGTCATCCCAAAACAGTCAGATTTATGGGCGAGTGGTTTATGATGCCCTCCATAGCGGGTCTGCACACAAACCACACTCCTCTCAGATTCAGCACCTGTTTTGTGTCTGGGATGGAGGAAACGCCACAACAGTTAGTTCCTTGCAAGGTGTTGTTATTTCCAAAGGACAAGTAATAAGTTACTTTATCTTAAACATATATATTAAATGAGACTGTGTGACATGATGAAAAAACTTTGTTTAGTTGTGACCCGCCACAACAGCAGGTGAGACTTGATTTGGCATGACACTCAGTAGTGAAGTAGTAGTAGGTAGGTTTTGGCCTGAGCCAGAGAATGGTGTGTGTGTCACTGTCTGAGTGAGAGAAAAACAGGAAGAGAGTTTTAAAGGCATTATCTTTTCCTAATTTTAAAGCTAACGGGAACCCACAGGAAACCCCATCCACTCCTTAGTGAAGTTACAGGTAAATTAACATACCTTCACCAGCTTCTCTGGTTCTTCATTCAGGTACACTTAGAGGATGCATTCTCTTCTGACTTCTTCTGAATAGTCGCAACATGCATATCAGAGAAGAAGAAAAAATCATCATGACCACCATTTCAACAAACCAGCAGTGTAGGTTTCACACACTTGAGAAAACTTTTAACTAAATTTATAGGAAGTCACAACATTAAAAGTGTTTACGGGACAGTATTGTATAGAGCAATTCTTAAATATATGTTAATATGTATCTTAGATTAAGATTACCTATGCTACCTACCTGAATACCTACCTACCTAATAAATACTTACAGCGGGGAAAATAAGTATTTGACACATCAGCATTTATATCGGTATGGGGATTTCTAAGTGGGCTATTGACACAAAATTTCCACCAGATGTAGCCATCAAGCCAAACATTAAATTCATACAAAGAAATCAGAACATTTAAGTATAAAAGTTGAGTCATAATAAATAAAGTGAAATGACACAGGGAATAAGTACGGAACACATGAAGATAACAAGGTGCAAAATGGCATAGAAAGCCAGGAGATTACCTGAAATCTGTCAGTATTGAGAGAGAAACCCTGCCCCCTATCAGTACTAATTGATATCAGCTGCTTTAGTCCTAATTGATGTCCTATAAAGGCTTCTCATTACCCAGGAGGCACACAGGAAAGACTTCATGATGGGTAAAAGCAAAGAACTCTCTCAAGATCTTTGTAATCTTATCATTGAAAAGCACTTTGATGGGAATGGTTATAGGGGCATTTCCAGAATGCTGAATGTTCCTGTGAGCACTGTGGGGGCCATTATCCGGAAATGGAAAGAGCATCAGTTCACCATAAACCAGCCACGATCAGGTGCTCCACATAAGATCCCTGTCTGAGCAGTCCAAATGATAATCAGGAGAGTTCTCCAAGAGCCACGAACCACTCAGGCAGAACTTCAGGAAGACCTTGCATCTTTGTTGTTTCAAAGAAAACTATAAGCAATGCACTGAACCGCCATGGCATCCATGCACGCTCACCATGCAAGACTCCATTGCTGAACAAAAAGCACTTTAAGGCTTGGTTAAAGTTTGCGTAAGAGCATTTGGAGAAGCCTGTGGATTATTGGGAGACTATAGTATGTTCAGATAAAAGAAAAATTCAACTTTTTGGCAATCATTCTACACACCATGTTTGGAGAACAAATGGCACTGCCCACCAACCCAAGAACACCATACCAACAGTTAAGTTTGGGGATGGAAGCACCATGGTTTGGGGCTGCTTTTCAACAAGAGGTATTGGCAGACTTCATATTATTGAAGGCAGGATGAATGGAGAAATGTACTGGGACAATCTGGATAAAAATCTGCTGACATCTACCAGAAAGCTGAAAATGAAAAGAGGGTGGACATTTCAGCAAGACAATGATCCCAAACACAAGGCCAAGGAAACAATGCAGTAGTTTCAGAATATCAAGATGCTTGAATGGCCCAGTCAATCACCTGACCTAAATCCCATAGGAAATCTATGGCGAGAACCGAAGATCAAAGTTCATAAAAGAGGCCCAAGGAACCTTCAAGATTTAAAGACCCTTTTTGTGGAAGAATAAGCCAGAATCACTCCTGAGCAATGCAGACAACTGGTCTCTCCATACAAGAGGCGTCTAGAAGCTATAATTTAAAAACTTATTCCCTGTGTCATTTCACTTTATTTATTATGAGTCAACTTTTATACTTAAATGTTCTGATTTCTTTGTATGAATTTAATGTTTGGCTTGATGGCTACATCTGGTGGAAATTTTGTGTCAATAGCCCACTTAGAAATCCCCTTACTGATATAAATGCTGATGTGTCAAATACTTTTTTTCCCACCTGTATGCCTGAAATGTGTGACAAACTGGCAAATTGTGTTTATGGTGATTCTCGACGGATGGGAATCCTTTTGGAATGGTCTATGTGGTAAGAATACCTTCCATCTCCATGAAAGACTACTGTCAGATACAGCTTTTGAGTGCCTTATTTCAGGTCTTCATAATAGTATACATTGCCAATGCTTATTTTGTGCTTCAAAACTGCTTTTTTGCACTACACATACTTGTTAACATTCAGAAATCAACAGATTCCAGAGGGCTACGATATCAGAGCAGATTTTTCAGGATATTTAGCGGTGTTGTAGGAGCCATTTAGCATATTTCTAATGAATGTAAATATGTGTACATGTATTTATAGTCTTTAATATTTTGACCACTAGAGGGCGGTATAGGTTTAGTCTGTGAGGTAATATTAGTCAGTTGTTTTAAGGTCAAAGGTAATTTTGGCATTTTGACCATAGGTGGCGGGAATAGTTGTGGTGCTCAAAGTCATTGGGCAGGTTTTCACTGAAGTTTCTGGTACTTTTCCATTTGTATCATATCAGGGTAATGGATGTCATAATGGTTGGATTTTTCTCCCTTGTCCTCCACCTTTCTTGGCATACGCCTTCATCAGGTTTGCAGAGTGTATATCTAGCTTCGAGAACCAAAAAACAAAACAATGGTGGACTCAGTTTGGCTATTGTGATGTCACAGTACACATTTGATAAATGCCCCCCTTTTGTCAGAATACCAACAAATGGTGCTGTTGCTGGCCTTCAGTAAATCCTAATCAGTTTATGAGTAACTTCTCAGATTCTGACAATATTTTTTTTATATGACACATCCAGTGCAATGGGGATGTTCTTTCACACATTCATTTACTTACCTTATGCACATGGAAGAGAGCTGGCCATCTCGTTCTGAAATCAGTTATCATGGGTAGAAGGAAAGGAATATTAGTTGATGGTATTTAAACCCATTCTCTTACCATTCCAGAGTCAAATATTTCTATATATATAGATATATATATAAGTCCTAACTACTAGTTGGTTTTGAGGAAAATAAAGCCCTGACACAGAGAGAGAGGATCGTTAGCCTCTGCATGAGCCCACACAAATGCAATCTATTGATAGTCAAATGTTTTATCTTTTTAATTTTATTTGAGTATATTTCACAATGGAAGCATGGAATAAAATAACCCCCCCGCACCCACCAAAAAATGTCAGTCAGTCAGTCATTTTCTACCGCTTGTTCCTGTTCGGGGTCGCGAGTGACTCCACCCAGGGAGATCGTGGTCTGGTCCGGGATTTGAATCCACGATCTCCTTATTGGGAGGCAGGGGCGCTAACCGCTCTGCCACTGTGCACCAAAAAATCTTATTACAGTAATAATTTTTGTACAGCCCCTTTGTCCATCTCACTCTCTCTCACACACACTTAGAGGGTTTATGTCTATTTCATAAACCCAGAAAGAGAAAGAGGGAATGAAGAAGTAACATCAAGGGGCTCTCACAGCAGTGGAGCGTTAGCCTTGAGGTTGAATTAATGATCAGCACAGTTAATATTTTATAAGGAGTAATAGTTGCCTTGCTGGGGTATTTGCAACAACATGGAACAAGATGTCTTCTGACTTTAGTAGCGGAATTCAGACACACACACACACACACACACACACACACACAAACTGCTTTCCATTGAAAGCACTAAAAGCAAAAGAGATGAATTTGGATTTCTGCTCTCCAGCATCTCAGATGATCACATATTTATTAAGGTTGATGTGAAGGAGGTAAACAAATACAGAGGAGTGGATTATGTTCATGCTTTGGCTAATGTGGCTGATGTGGTAAAAGTAAACCAGGATTAAACAGAGAGGACGGGGAATAATTGACCTTTATTTCCAGCTTTTGACTCATATTTCTTTAGCTGCCATTAAGTCTGACTAAGCGTGTGTTCACTTGAAGCGGCATTGAGCGTCCACCTCACAGAGGGCTGCAAAGAGCACTAAAACATTTCTTTAGTAAGAGGGCTGTTGCTTTTCAGAAGTTTAACTGAAATTGGAGGAAAATTACTGGTGTAAAAATCTGGTAAAAGCAAAGCGTTGTAAGGCTTCCAGTTACAGAAACAGCTAAAAAGAATATGGGTTATTATGATCTTCTGTGTGCAAAGTAAAATACATAAGGCCAACGAGAGCATGGTCATGTGAGGCCAAGGGCCATATACATGGAATCTTTGAAAAGTATAATCTCCTGTGCATTTGATATTTTTGCAGGACGAACAAATGGAAATGCTTGTAAATGAGAAAAGAAAGTAGATTTTAATGTATTTGAAAATTTTTATTTAAGTGTTATTTAAATTACAAAGTAAAAATATCAGCAAATACAAAGGCTGATTGTCTTCTCTGAGTTGTAGCTAATGGCTCTATACAAGGTTACTTTTATGTCTTTATAATGCAGTCAAACAGATTAGGTTTGAGAGAAAAACGTTCCACTCTGCAATAAAAAAATTGATTTGAGAGCAAAACTATCAGCAATGCAATCAATTTTTGTTTATTGCACGTGCAAATGAATTTGTGATTAAAACTGAAAAAGTTTTGTTTTCAAATCAAAAATTTTTGCTTCTGAACCCAAAAGCTTCGCTTTGTGTTGAGGTGACTCTTGTGGGCGGGACCTACACTGAAAGATATAACACACAACCCTATTGGCAAGCCTCGATCAGATTATCAGCCTGTAGCCAGCTTAATGTTAGTCACTTCCTCGTCTTACGTGTCAGTCTAGCTGGACTTATATCCCCGTTTTTATGCACATTTTTGATTTTAAAGGTCAAGTATATATGATTTAGGGGCATCTAGCATTGAAATTGCAGTTCCCTTTCAAAGGTTTCACTCGATGCTGCATGCAGTATGCATATGCATATGGGAATGTCTTACGGGACCGGCTGTGAAAAGTGTGTTTAAAATGTCAATGAAATTGACTCAAGCAAAACTATAGCCTCGGCTGGTGACATCACTGACGCACCTGTTGCCCGAGGCTATAAGTAGATGAGTCCCAACTGCCAGCCTTCGGGTCTTTTGGTTTTCAGACCGATTCTGTGTGGCGTGTGAACGGGAACTAGAAATCAAGTAAGGTGGCTTAGTTTTTTAGCTGGCAGCAGGTAAGAGAAAATCTAGCAGGTGAAAATGGGCCAGCAGTCCAGGCGTTGTGTGTGTCTCCGCACCCTATGGCAGATACGGACATACGCACGTTTACTGCTTTGTGTGTTTGGGGAAGAGCACGCGATCGCTGCATTTGGTGAGTGCCAGCATTGCTTCCCCGTGTGATCCCAAAGAGGCAACGGCAGATGTGTGGATTATGATCTCTTGGTCTTCGGACTTCTGATAATAAATCCGACAGGGCGCGTCACACATCTGCTTGTTCCGCCCTCCTTCCCGCACAATACCTCTCTACCTCCGCCACCTTGGGTGTTTTGGGGGGGCAGCGGTCTCCAGCGACATGTTGTATGTCCCATGTCTAATCCTGTTATTTCCCAGGACGCGGGTTATCTTGGTTACTAAGCCCATTTTTCCTAACTATTTTCTGAAATTACATGCCCAAATAGATTGAGTATATCTTAACAACCACAAAGGCTATATGCATAATCTTGGTCTCAAAAGAAAGCTAAGACCTGTGAGATTACAATTGAAGTGTAGGGATTCAGGTATCTATACTCTTT
Source organism: Coreoperca whiteheadi (assembly GCA_011952105.1). Lineage (NCBI taxonomy): Eukaryota > Metazoa > Chordata > Actinopteri > Centrarchiformes > Sinipercidae > Coreoperca > Coreoperca whiteheadi. The sequence goes on from CM022490.1 coordinate 3,046,902, forward strand.
CAGATAATTTGCATCTGGAAAGCAGTAGAAAATTGAAATTTCTACCTCCGCCTAAAAAAACCCACATCATTTACAGTGAAAACACATTAGAATCATCAAGGAATAAGCCTAAACTTTGTAGGAATGATTAAAATAATATTTGCCAAGTAACTGTGCAAAAGTAGATGCTAAAAAAGTGAACCTAAGCAGTTTAACACACATTTTATCACAGATATTTCCAGGCAGAACCAGCAAATATGGCATTTGGATCCAGATGTGCCATTGACCTGTTTTAGGTACCGGGCAGTAAAAACTAATTATATTTCACTAATATATCATTATAGTAACTCATTCTATCAAATACAACTGTTTTTGAGTCATTTAGAGCTTATAATCTGGCTCAGATTCACCTAGGCACTCTCACTGTACATACACTATGCTTCCTCAGCTGCGTGTGTGTGGCCTGTCAAAGAGTCAGAGATCAGCAGCCAATTGGCCAATCTCCATAAATGACACCTCTTTGTGACCGTTAGAGCCAATAGAATCGATTGAAACCGCCCACGGTTGGCTTAGCAACACCAATCACCATCCAGAAGGCAGTAAGACCCGAACCAGTTATTTCTGTTCGTGAGGTCCCTCCCCCCTCTGACTCGACTGTTATTGCTTATGGAAAAACCCAGGGATCCGCCTTTGATTTCAAAGGGACCGTAATACATGAGAGAACACGCTAGAACTGTCTTTTTCAATCGGAATATGACTTTTGACCAGAAGACAGCAAAGGTAAGACATGCTTTATGATATGGTTATGATTTTTTGTTACAGTTATGACTGTAGATCGCTGATATTTCATCGCACGGCAACATGGCTGGCATCTTTGTTTTCTGCAGCATCTGCCCTTTCAGGGGGTGTAAAGCTTGTGTGGATTGCTGGAAGTGGTGAAAATAACAAAATCATGGAATTGTGATTTGCATATTTGTGTGTTTTTGGACATTATGAGTATAATTGCCTAGGTTGTAATTGTATTTTGTTCTGGCTGTGGATGCTTGGTACTGGCTTTTAGAGCACTCTCTGGCCTTTTTTTTGGTATGCAGGATGTTAGGATTGATGCTTCCTAGCTTGTGTACTGTTCATTTGGACTGTCCAGGACTGGACAGGACTGCGTACATCCCCCTTTCAGTGTGGATCTACGTATGGGAGAGGTAACATTCCCTCAACAGGAAGTGATAAATCTATTACCATTATCAAAGAATCTGGCAACATTGGTATTGGTTCATCACGATCGATCTGAAAGATTTTCATCATATCACCCCGCACATGTACAAAATGCATGGATGCATCACTGGCTCCATTGCGACTCTAGGGCCTCCGCATTTTGAGTTACATACACGACTGGCTAATGTTAGCAGTCAGTAGGGATGCCTTGGCGGGTATCCCCCGCGGGGCGGGGCACATATATCTGCTTACTCCATCCTGTGACCCTCACAAACCTCTCCACCTCTGCCACCTTTGGTGTTTCAGGGGGGCAACGGTTCACATATTGAATGCCCTGTGTGTAAATCCTGCTATTTCCCAGGACACGGGGTATTTAACATTTCCCCAACAGGAAGTGTTACGGCTAACAAAGGCTCACCGTGAATGATTCCGGCGAGGAGGGACCTTCTGTCTCAGGCGGAGGTCACGATGTTCCATCCAGGGCCTGACCTGTGGAACTTTTTAATGTTGGCCCCTAGAGATGCTGCATCGCAGTGCCGTGCTGATGTTGCCCCAGGACCGGTCTTCAAACAAAAGGGACCTGAACGCTGGCAGCTGGGACTCATCTACTTATAGCCTTGGGCAACAGGTGCGTCAGTGACATCACCACTCGAGGCTATAGTTTCGCTTGAGTCAATTTCATTGACGTTTTAAACACACTTTTCACAGCCGGTCCCATAAGACGTTCCCATATGCATATGCATACTGCATGCAGCATCTCGTTCCCCTTTATCAGGGAACAGGGTTACAATCAAGTAACCCCGAGAGTTTGCAACTATTTGAATATTACTCATCTCACCCTCCCATTCCAAGCCTGTAGGAGAAAGTACCATTCAGTTGAACGGATGATTTTCCGATTCGAATCGAGGGTCTAAGGACAGAGGGTGTCGTATGTTATAAGGATTGTAAAGTCCTTTGAGGCAAAATTGTGATTTGTCATATTGGGCTATATAAATAAAATTGAAATGAATTGAATTTAAAAGCAAAACTCTTTGATTTGAAAAAAAAACTTTTAGATTTGAATTAACACATTTTTAATCAGAAAGTATTTTTACTTGCAATAAAACATTTTTATTGCATTCTCGATAGTTTTGCTCGCAAATCTATTTTGTGATTGCAGTGTGGAAAGTTTTTCTCTCAAACCTATTCTGTTTGATTGCATAATAAAGACACAAAAGTACCTTCATACTCTTCCTCTGTATGATAGTGAGAGACTGACTGTGTGGTGTGTGTGTATGTGTCAGCGTCGATGAGAAGAGCTGCCTCTAAGCTCAGGTGTTTTGTGTTTGTTTCCGCTCCATAATGAAGAAGTAATGAGCAGTCGGACAAGCTGTTGATTACCTTTTCGCAGAGCGCTTGCAGATGGCTTGCAATTGTCTCTACTCAGATGTGTGTGTGTGAGTATCTGTAGGCATGTGTGTTTGTAGGAGCACTTCCTGTGTTCGTGGCCTGCATGAGTGAGCGAGTGAATGAGGAAAGTATCGATAGTTTCCATATGAAACAAAGCATTTAGTGTCAGCCTCTTTACCCCAGGGGTGAATTAAGATTTCCTTTGTAGTGAAGTACTAATAAGGCCAATGGACAGTGATGGATGAAGTGTTCCTCAGGGACTGACACATCAGTTGTTCTTTCAATAATAATTTCCTCTGAAGTGAGTCAATCTAAGTTTTGCTAGGCGACTTTTGTGAAAGTGTGCATGCATAAGGTATGGAGAAGCAGTGGCCCAATATCAACCTTATTGTAAATTGAATACGTTATGAAGACAACAAGCTTAAACTATTTCTGACAGTCATCATCATTTTACTAAACTCTGTGTGTAGCATCATAATCTGGGCAATAGATTGTATACAATCTAACAAGTTAAAGGAGTACTCCTGTGATATAGTATTGCACTTCCATTAAGTTTTGGAGAGTCACATGAGACAGATAAATAAAAAAAAAAGAATAGTCAAAATTTAAGCACCAGAGGCTGAGATAACCTGAATTTTAGTCTTTAGTATAACACTAACACTATGTCCTACGTTTCCACAATGCCACTCAAAAGCATCTTTATCATCAGCTATCTTTAGCGGAGATTCAGACAGAAAACAACGCTGTGTTCGTGGGGGCGTCTTGTTTAAGGTACAGGTGAGACAGTGAATTATGATCCCAGATGTCCAGTTGGATTAACAGATCGAAACGTTTAAAGGCGTATCAGACTCCAAAACAATGCAAAACTGTTTGTAATACTACTAAGGATGGTCTGAACGTGCCCTTACGTTGCATTGACAAATGCAGATGCAGTTGACAGTCTCTGGCCTCTCATAAATGCATAGCTCTGTGGTTGTTTTGTGATAAGTATGTTGACAGACTCTTGTGCTTGATTAAATTCATTTAAATTCAATTTTATTTATATAGCCCAATATCGCAAATCACAATTTTGCCTCAAAGGGCTTTACTACGGCGGGAACATGGACATAATATTTTTAGAACTCGTAAACCACTCATAACTCGTAAATCGCGCTTAGGGATTAGTAAATCATGTGCGCGGATTAAGTATTCCACACATGCACTTTAGTAAGTCACGCATGCACTTTAACTTACTACACGCCCCTTCCTCCTCCTACAGCATTTCAGTGCTCAGTTAGCGCCAACACATTAGCGTAGCATAAGAACTGCTTAGTAACTCTGCATATGTGACCTTACCGGTGTGATTTCTTTGAGATTTATCAGTGACTCTTTTCAAACCGTTAATCTGGTAGCCGTTAAATTGATGTTAGAATTGATACTATACACAGGGTATTTTGCATGCCGCTAACTCCTTTTAATGAGGCACTATTAGCCTACAGGTCGCCTTTACCTGCTAGTACACAAACACACCTTCAGCTGGCCTCCAGCAGAGGCCACGCTTGTGCTAACCCCACTAGCGAGCCCAGCCTCCTAGGTGGCTTACTGGCATCTTTGAACGTCCCTTTGTTTAACTTGTAGCTAACACATTAGCTCCACGACGCGAGCTAATGTAGCTAGCTCTCTTATGGCTCCCGCCATCTTGCCCACGTTTCACACACACACACACACACACATCCACACACATCTCTTGTCTGTAGGTTAGTGTATTTAGTTAGTCCTCACAGTGTGTTTTTACTTTGTTTACCTTTGTAAATAAATGATTGCGTTTAATTATGCTGGTCTCTTTAATGTCTCACAAGAGTGAATCATTTGCCAACTTCTTCTATGTTTGAACTTCGAATCCTTCACCTACTAGCTTTCAATGGTAATTTGGGTTATAGTTATTGATTTAATTATCAATCTGAATTCCAAATTGATAATTTTGTGTATTTTATGAGACTGAATTAATTAATTGGCTATCATTTCCCTTTTTATTAAGGGTGGTGCCCCGAGGTCTATATTAATTTAAAGCATTATTTATGATTATCTTTGATAATCCTGATAGCCAAATCTAATTAACAGTACTGCCATGTGTAACCCCAAAATCCGAACATAATGTTGCTTGCGTGTGAGGCTTATTAGTTGGCAAACCCCAACATAATGAAATATGGGTTCAAGCTATGGGTGCAGCCCTGCACAAATAAACCTCGGGAATGAAATCATTTGAATGTACATCATATTTAATCTAACATTTCATTCATAATTGAAACAAAAGCCAGTTTATAAAGCATCATTTGCCAGAATGTTGATGGAAGGAAAGGCATGGAAACCCTGCAAATATTTATATGTGTTTTCATAAATCATCAGGGAAAGGGAGAAGGGCTTCTCTGCCAGAATCTTGTGTAGGAGGAGATAAGTTGCTGTTACAAGAACGACAGATAAGCCCCCCTCATACTGTAACTCCCTACACACACACACCTTATTACACAGTTTTAACTTTTGCCAGACTTCCTTGTAATGGCGGGCTGATGGGCTTTTATCAGGCTAATGAAAGCAGAATGTGAGTTGCACAGATACGAATAAGAAAGATTAGGGCTTTGATTTGTGCAAATAAAGAGGAGCTCAGAAGTCATCAACCAAATTAACATCAAAGGCTTCCTCGGCTGCTCTCACAGAGTTCTGCATGCTCACAACCAGCATCACTGTTTCATCTAGTATACATGAAACACTCTACTACCTGTGTGTGTGTGTGCGTGTGCGTGTGTTGATGTCAGGCAGAGATGTCTCGAGTCAACAAGTAGTGTTCATGTTTCCATAGAATACAAGAACTCAGAGCCCTGCTGGCTAGCATGTTCCCAGCAGGGAACTGACTGTTAGCCTTAGTCCATACAATAGCTCTTTAAGCTATCTGACCTACTGTCTTTCAGATAGCTAGCTTGTTCAGGATGTTTTTCTATTGGTCAACATGTCAGAGTTCACCAGAGTTGAATTTGATGCAAAAGATTTTTGCATTGTGGAATTACTTTGTTTCTGAGAATGAATCCTTTTAATTTTAATTCAATCTTTATTGTCACATACACAATACAATGTCTAGTAAAATTCAGTCTCTGCATTTAACCCATCCTAATTATTAGGAGCAGTGGGCAGCTGGACCGCCCGGGGGCAATTTGGGAATTTCACTGTCTTGCCAAAGGACACTTCAACATGTTGCTCAGGGGAGGCTCTCTTCCACTAAGCCACAGCCACCTCTGATGACAACGATTCCACTGAGTTATCCATTACTTGTTTTCACTCTGAAATTTTGTTTTAAATGTTGGTATGACTGAGCCTTTACCCTGAATATGGGGTTGCGGTTAAGTTAGGGTTTGGTGTGGTTAGGGTTAGCATACAAGAGACTCCATCTCTGCACATAACTACAGTGGAATCCAAAAGAACATTTCCACAGTGGCTTCCAATTGCCTTTAGAATCCATCTTAAGATGCTATTGATTTCCATATTATGCATTCAGTGGATTAGACCTGAACGCTTATGCCCATGTGTTCAAGGGCATGCTGTTGGGCCATCATCTCTCTCAGCTCCAAACTGTAGATTAGCAACCAAAGCTGCCCATGTGTTTACCACCAGCGCTTCTAAGAGACAGTTCCAGCAGACAGTTCATACACCGCACAGCAATGGATCTGTTTTTTAAATTCATTTTAATCAGTTTGTTGTCACTGGCTAAGCTCCAGTCTCAGAGAGATTGGTAAATGGCATACGCGTAGGAGCCATTATACGTGGCGGGGACATGCCCCCTTTTAAAAATCTAAGTTTTGTCCCCCCCACTATTTCCCAACGTCAGTCAGTCAGTCATTTTCTACCACTTGTTCCTGTTAGGGGTCGCGGGTGACTGGAGCCTATCCCAGTGGCTTTGGGCCTTAGGCGGGGTACACCCTGGACAGTGGCCAACTCGTCGCAGGGCTATTTCCCAACGTAAGATTTAGTTTCCAATCAAATCAATACAATTTTATTTATATAGCCCAATATCACAAATCATATTTGCCTCAAAGGGCTTTACAATCTTTACAACATACGACACCCTCTGTCCTTAGACCCTCGATTCGAATAAGGATAAAATACCCAAAAACCCTTTTTAACAGGGAAAAAATGGTAGAAACCTCAGGGAGAGCAACAGAGGAGGTATCCCTCTCCCAGGACGGACAGACATGCAATAAATGGTAAATGGACAGTACTTGTATATCGCCTTTCTAACTACTCAAAGCGCTTTTACACTACATCACATTCACCCCATTCACACACATTCATACACTGATGGCAGGAGCTAACTGCCCATCAGTACAAATTAAACTAACCAATCCCACTCACTCACACACCGAAGGCGCAGCTTCCAAAGCAGTTCAGAATTCAGTATCTTGTTCAAGGATACTTCGACACATGGCCGGGGGAAGCCGGGATCGAACAGCCAACCTTCCGATTGGTGGACGACCGCGCTGCCGCCGAGCCACAGCCGCCCTAATACATGTCATAAGTACAGAATAGATTCATAGCATAAAAATAGATTCATAGCATAAAAATCATAACATATACTATTATGATGACAATGGCAAAATTGTGGTATATATATATAATTATGATGAAAAGTGTGGGATGTAAAACATAAGGGAACAGGATGGGTCCAGAAGGACAACGGAGCAGCTCCAGGTGGAGCTCGTCTCCTGCACCAGAGACACAGCAGCACTGCCCCAGCAGGTCGCCATAGTCACAGATCCGGATACATCTCTGGACATTGAAATACCTGCTGAAAGTGACAGTAAGAAAGAAGAGTCGGACGAGAAAGCACAAAACTACGGGAGAGGGAAGAAGTCAAGTTAGTAACATGCATTTATGGTATGAGAATGCATACGGATGGAGAGGAGGACAGAGGTGAAGAGAGAGGTGCATCATGTGAAGTCCCCCAGCAGTCTAGGCCTATAGCAACATAACTAAGGGATGGTTCAGGTTCACCTGAGCCAGCCCTAACTATAAGCTTTATCAAAGAGAAAAGTCTTTAGCCTATTCTTAAATGTGAAGATGGTGTCTGCCTTCCGAACCCGAACTGGGATCTGATTCCACAGGAGAGGAGCTTGATAGCTAAAGGCTCTGGCTCCCTTTCTACTTTTGGAGACTCTAGGAACCACAAGTAACCCTGCATTCTGAGAGCGCAGTGTTATTAGTGGGGTAATAAGGTACTATGAGCTCTGTAAGATACGATGGTGCCTGACCAGTAAGAGCTTTGTAGGTGAGGAGGAGGATTTTAAATTATATTCTGGATTTCACAGGGAGCCAGTGCAGAGAAGCTAATATTGGAGAAATATGATCTCTTTTCCTAGTTCCTGTCAGTACACGTGCCGCAGCGTTCTGAATCAACTGGAGAATCTTAAGGGACTTTTTTGGGCTGCCTGATAATATGGAATTGCAGTAATCCAGCCTTGAAGTAACAAATGCATGGATTAATTTTTCTGTATCATTTCGAGACAGGAAGTGCCTGATTTTTTCAATGTTATGTAGGTGAAAAAAGGCAGTCCTTGAAGTTTGCTTCATGTGGGAGTTGAAGGATGGATCCTGAAAGTTAACCCCCGAGGTTGCATTTACATTTACATTTAGTCATTTAGCTTTTATCCAAAGCGACTTACATATGAGGAAGTCAATGGAAGCAATATAACAACACAAGGTAACAAGAAGCATAAGTGCATCAAAAAAATGAGTCTGATTAAAGCATAGCACAGGATACAAAGCTAAGGATAGGAAGGGGTTTTTTTGTTTGTTTTTTTTGAGCAGAGGTAGAAAGGAAGAAGAAGTTAGTGATTGTCAGTTAGGTGTTGACGGAAGAGATGAGTTTTTAAGTGCTTTTTAAAGGTGGCTACAGAATCTGCTGATCTTGTAGAAGCAGGCAGATCATTCCAACAATGTGGAACGGATCCAGAGAAGGTGCGCGAGAGTGATTTTATTCCTTTTTGGCATGGGACCACCAAACGTCGTTCGTTTGCAGAGCGCAGGGACCTGGCAGGAGCATAGGTCTGTATGAACAAGCAAAGATATGTTGGTGCAGAACCAGTGGTGGTCTTGTAAGCCAAGAGCATCACTTTGTACTTGATGCGGGCAACAACAGGGAGCCAGTGTAACCTAATGAAGAGAGGGGTTACGTCTCTCTTCGGTTCATTGATGACCACTCTTGCCGCTGCGTTCTGGATCATCTGCAGAGGTTTGGCTGTGCAAGCAGGGAGTCCAGCCAGCAGTGCATTGCAATAGTTCAGTTTGGACAGGACAAGAGCCTGGACTAGGACTTGTGTAGACTGCTCCGATAGGAAAGGTCTGATTTTCCTGATGTTGTAGAGGATGAATCTGCAGGACCGGGTGGTGCTGGCGACATGGCTTTTGAAGTTTAGTTGATCATCAATTACCACCCCCAAGTTTCTGACCGTGCTGGACGGCATAACGGTCGTTGAGCCTAGTTGAATGGAGAGGTCGTGGTGAATCTTTGAGTTGGCCGGGATCACAAGTAGTTTCTTTTTTGTCCAGGTTCAGCTGCAGGTGATGGTCTTTCGTCCGAGCAGAAACAGTTGAATCTGTTTCTGAATTGCGAGCAGAAACAGTTGAATCATCAGGTTGAAACGACAAGTGGAACTGCATGTCATCCACATAGCAGTGATAGGAAAAGCCATGCTTCCAAATGACCGAGCCAAGGGATGTCATGTAGATGGAGAAGAGTAGGGGACCAAGCACCGAGCCCTGCGGCACCCCTGTATTGACATGTTTGGACTCCGAGACCTCGTCTCTCCAGGATACTCTGAATGACCGACTCGAGAGGTTCCTCACAGAGATGCTGGAGGCCAGGGTAGTGCCCTCTAGAGCAATTATATCTGCTGACAGTGAGTCTCAGAGGCGTTCGGGGCCAAGAACTATAACTTCAGTTTAACATCAGAACATTTCTGGTCATCCAGGTTTTTATGTCCTTAAGGCATGATTGAAGTTTAACTAACTGATCACTTTCATCTGGCTTAATCGATAAATATAATTGGGTATCATCCTCATAACAATGAAACTTTATGGAGTGCTTTCAAATAATATTGCCCAAAGGAAGCATATATAAAGTAAATAGAATTGGTCAAGGCACAGAACCTGTGACTAATTTTGGTGTGCTCGGATGATTCATCGTTAACATATAAAAACTGAGATCGGTCTGAAAGATAGGATTTGAACCAGCTTAACGCGGTTGCTTTAATTCCAATTAAATGTTCCAGTCTCTGTAATAGAATTTGGTGGTCAATGGTATGGTCACTAAGATCTAACAAGACAAGTACAGAGACAAGTCCATTTTCTGATGCAATTAAAAGGTCATTTGTTTCCACCAGTGCTGTTTCTGTGCTATGATGCACTCTAAAACCTGACTGGAAATCCTCAAATATACTATTGTTATTTAGAAAGTCACATAACTGATTAGCAACAGGTTTTTCAAATTTTGCATTGCCTGCCTATCTCTGCAGATTTTGGAGTCTCCAAATGAATCCATTCTGCAACATTTAAATAGGCCTACATAATTACATTTTTAAAAACAATTATAGGCTTAAGTGGAGCGTCCAAAAGTTGGTAATTTTGTCGCTATGGTGCGCTCAAAGTCATCTGTCGGTTGTGCAGTTACCTCAAATCTTCTGAATGAAACAGTCATTCATTTCGGTCTTTTGTCAAGCTCTCCCGCCACACTTTGTATTTCTCACGCCGAAAAACTCTTAAAAAAAATGTATCCAGCCGCGCTGCGCTTTCTATGAACCGGGCAGGAATCAAACGCGTCTCCTGGCAGTGTTCACCGTCATCCTCGTTCACAGAGGAAACCACCGGCGCTCCGGGGGGCGTGGGGGGAGTGGAGATTTTGCTTCTTAAAAACTTGAGAGCCCTGATGAAAATACTGAAATAAATACTGATAACATATTTTGGGCGATTTTTTGTGCATTTTGCTGGTTTTTGAACAGTCTTTGGGCTGGAATCCATCAGCTGGATCTGGCAACACAGGTATCCACCATCCGGTTGACGTTACAACAGAACAGCGACAGCATTCAGAGACTCACTTTGGATTAAAGGTAGCAGTAGGATAATTCAGCCTATGAAATGGCAGATTGCTGGTTTTCAGTTTGATCATCAGTTTGTTGTATTTTGAAATTGTCAAATATAGCCTACTTAGAATCAAACTATGTAATTGTGTTTCATCTAAAGCAGGCAAATGTTATAGTTAAGTAAGGGATAATGTATAGCCAGACGGCTGTTATAGATTAGCATTCTACAGCATCCAACAGTACTTTAAGACGAAGAGAACAGAGGAGAACGAGCTTGTAAGTTGTATGGACAGACTGCTCATTTGTGTAGGATAACAGAATACATTGGTGCTGTGCCCAGCTAATTTAACTAGGTGTTGTTATGATGATATATATTTGAATGTAAAATGAGTTTATCGCTGAAGCTTTATAATGAAAAGCTACATAGGGCCCTTTGAAATTTTTGTTTTTTTTCCAAATTCCAATTTTGGCAGATTCTGCGAAATTCAACATTTAATATTCCACACTCTGGTCCTCTTTGGTCCTCTTCAAATTTCAAAACGTAAAAGTCACCAAAGAGGACAAAAATGACTTTTACGTTTTTAAATTTTTTAAATTTTTTGCTTCATCAGAATGGGATGAAACTTGGTGACTTTTGTTGTATTACCTATGTGCACACACAAAAAGATCAAGGAAAAATAGTCACACTTGGCTCCTTTGCGGTCAAAAATGACCGCCATATGAAATGAATGTAAACTAAGTAGTACAGTCTGTTCCCAAAAGTCATTAGAAATGAGCATTTAATTGCTTTAAATATTAAAAATATAATAATAATTAATTCGGGGAATTTCCCCCAAACCCCCCTAGCATTTACTGTCCCCCCCAGGTTCAAAATTGCTCCTACGCCCCTGGTAAATGGCTGCATTTATATAGCACTTTTTCTCCACACACAATTTTTGCCTCTGATTGACCCATTCACAAACACATTCACACACCTATAGCATTGAGCTACCATGCAAGGTCCTGGCCTGACCATCTGGAGCAAATTGGGGTCCAGTATCTTGCCCAAGATATTTTGACATGTGGACAGTAGGAGCTGGGGATCGACCACCTGTCATGGCTTTGAGTTCTTTGACTGTGGGCTCTTGTTTTATTTTGAAAATATCTGTTATGTCTGGGTTTTTGGTTTTTAGTTCGGTAGTTCCTGTTTTATTTTGTAATTTTTTAGTTCCCTCATGTTTCGGTTAGTTTTGCTTCCTGCATATATGATTGGCCTGATTGTGTTCACCTGTGTCTAGTTGTCACACCTGCCTGAGTGTATTTAAGTCGCGGTTTTCCCTTGGTTCATTGTCAGTTTGTCATCATTGTCTGAGTGTTGGTTCTGTCTGCCTGTTCAGTTCTTGTTAGTTTATTGCCAATATGTCATGTGCCTCAGTTTTAGTTTATAGTTACCTGCCTGTAAACTTTTTTGATTTTCATCCACAAGTGAGTGTAATGCTCTCAAATTCAAGTCATCTGCCTCCCTCCTCTGTCTGTACTTGGGTCCTTCCCCTCATTGCCTGCCATCACCAGGCCTGTGATCAATGGCCGACCCTCTACCTCCTGAGCCACAGCTGCCAGTAACTGGTAAGAATGGGAGCATTTCTGCCAATGTAAATCCCTGATTTCTCCAACCTTCCCGAAGGCTCTAAGACATTATAGTGTACGGCTGCCAGCTTCAGGTGTGTGTGATGCTGGATTCAGGAGCTTCCACAGGATCACTACCATAAGCTGTTAGATTCAGGGACTTCAAGCATCTTAGGCTTAGCCTGATAATATTAGCATTTAGTATCAGTTAATTCCTTCAGCCTGACACTGCTTTCATTTTGGCCAATTTCTGTTTTGGGGGTGGGAGGTTTGTTTTGCCCTAACCAACCAATATAGAGTGACCTATCTATCCAGTCAGCGTAATTTTCTTTTAACCAGTGTTGCCACAGTTACTTTGAAAATGTAGTCTGATTACTCCTTTAAAAAGTAACTTAGTTACTTTTGAAATCAAGTAATCTGTAAAGTAACTAAGTTAGATTACAAGTTACTTTATTAGACAACACCCCTGCTTCCTCAACATAACGATGACAACTGGTTTTGCCAACACTCACTTTATTGGAAGTGCATTTTTAACAGTAATGTCAACAATGTATCGCCAAACATTTTAAGTTGAACTTCAAAACTATCTCCTGAATAAATAAAATGCCAGTCTTTCTTTAATTCACTTAACATAAATACTTGTTTTTACCAAAGTCCAGCTGTTGTTTGGGTGGTGGGAGGGGCCTTCTGCTCTCTGCACCACCTGGTGAGACTCGCTCTGTAAGTTTGACAGTGCAGCGCTGCGACTCCAAATGTTTCTTTAACTTTGACGTAGTGTTTTCGTAGCTAGATAACACTTTGTCGCCACAACGAACCTTAATATTGCCATCGTTAGCTGACACAAACTCAAAATAGCCTCTGTATTTCCAGCTTGAAAATGTACATCTCTCCTCCCTCCATTGTTTCCGTTTGTGTCGCTGCGTGATATGTGTTATTACACGTGACGTGAACTGTCCTCATGCTGAAAACGTGACTTGTCGCATACGTGACTTTACTCCCCGATATGTGAGAAGAAAGCAAAAATGTTTTTATCAAGGAAAATGAGAAATATTAACGCACAGTGACTAGGATAAGTAACTTTAATCTGATTACTGGTTTTGAAATAGTAACGCGTTAGATTACTCGTTACTATTTCAAAAAAGTGGTCGGATTAGAGTAATGCGTTACCGGCATCACTGCTTTCAACACTGTGGTGGCAGATGCTAGGAGCAGTTAACTCAACATTTTTCATTGTAGCATGTAAAGTTTTCAGGAGAACAGAATTTTCATCCCATTACAGACCTGAAATGTACATCTTTTAATGTAACCACAATCTTTCCCTGAACGTCACCAAGTTTTAGTTTTCTTCATTGAAACGGTTTGCAGAATCATCCGATATGAATGTAGCATATAGCTAGTTATTTAGGAAGGTGAAATCCTCATTGCTCCTGTCAACAAGTGAGCTGACAAAACCGTTGTTGATTTGTGCTTTGTCTTAACAGAACATATTCTGCAATGTATTAGTGATCTAGCGTCATTAGTTTTGAGCTGAGCCAGAAACGCTCCCAGGTGTGACAGGCAAAGCTTTGATCCAAAGCCAAACTTTACAACATTTGGCTTTGCTTTCTGATTTAAAAAAATAACTAAATATTAAAGCAGAAATGGACTATCCAACCTGCGGCTTTAACTTTTACACTACAGTTTTTAAGCCATCATTTCCATTCCTGATGGAAACAGGGCTACTGCAGCAGCGAATAATCGGATACAACTGCTCTAAAAAAATGGAGATTAGCTTACTATGCTGAAAGGTATTTATTTAAGAAAATAATGAAGCTTTATCAATTTACTGCATGAGTAAAGGGTGTGCAAAAACTGTTTTTGCACAAATGCAAAATGTTGACTGACGAATAAGAACCATAAACACATTTAGTGTGGGGGGGCTTCCCAGTAAAACAAGGGTCAGGATCAGTGGTTGCAGTCATAGTTGAGGCAGGGGCTATTCAGGGTCAGGTCTCATCCACAGTAAAACAAGTTTGACTGCTTCTGCTCTGCAAACATGTATATCTAGTAAACACACTTTCCTCCTCCTCGTATACAATAATTATGAATCTTTTTTTAATTGTCAAAAATGCTACACACCTCTAGCAGTACAGGTGTAATTCTGCTTTTCCAGCGACGTAGCATCAGCAGGTCCAGATGCAGTTTCCCTGAATGCAGGATTCTTCAGTGAGGTTTAAAATAAGCCTTAAAGGAGCAATGTGTAGGATTTAATGGCATCTGCATTTTAATATACTAAAACATAGATCATGTTGACAACTCATGCATTCACAACTTTATATGTGGGAGGCTGTGCTTGTATTTTTTCCTCCCTGAGCAGTGTCTGCATGCATCAACATTTTCATTTTGACTGAAGAACTATTAAAATTATGATGTGACCTTTTGTTGGGGTCTATACTAAACATACACATGTAGATTATTCAAATAACATACTGAGGAAGTCTCTGTGGCCTCTGAGGTGTTGGCCTGGATGTGCTGAGCTGACATGTACTGCACAATACTCTGCAGCCCTCCTCAGTGGCTGCATCTCTCTGGTAATAGGAGAACCACAGAGTGACTGGAATCCAGTAAGCAGGCAAACTAGTCCTGCAGGGATTTGAGGAGGACTTGCACCAGTTGCTTTCCTTTCCACTGTGAACTGAAGGTGAGCCTCAAGGTTGAGCAGGCTAGGTGTGACCCAAGCCAATAGAGGGTAGACTGATAGCCAAGGGATGGCCACGGTCTGTTTGAATGGTGACGGGCTCAAGCAAGTTCACAAACTTCATCCAGTCACTTGTTAACATGTTTCGTCTTGGTGTCACGCATTCTTCTCAAAATGTCCAGTGAGCTATTCCACCATGTGCTGCAATATAGTGAGTTGTATCATACTTTACATGGCTTTGGTGGCAACTGACTTCTGGACTGCATGAACCAGCCTCCTTGTTTTGGTAATGACTGAGTTCATCGTGCCCTTGAGTGTGGGCCAGGCATGGCATCCACTGGAACCTACTGTCCTTTAGTAGCTGCTCATAACCTTGACACAAAATGGTAAATGGACTGTACTTGTAGAGCACATTTCTAGTGTTCTGAACTCTCAAAGTGCTTTACACTGCATGCCATTCATGCATTGATGGCTAATTATCAGAACAAAAAGAAACTCATTCACACAATGAAGACACAGCCTTCGCGAGCAATTTGAGGTTCAGTATCATGCCCAAGGACACTTCTAATACTAGGCAATCCTACAGGATGGTTGTTTTTCACCCTATCAACACAATAATAGGCACCAGCTGCTGCTGTCACACATAACTACTTGTGTACACTGATTACACAATGTTGTCATTACTCACCAAAACTTCTGCTTCCATCATCTGCCATCTCTGTGTCTGACCCCGAGTCAGTCTCATACTGGGCTGGTATGGTCTGAGCAGCGCATCGACATTCTAATGTTCCTGTCTTCTCAACTGGCTTTACATCTTTAACAATGTTACACCTGTTCTGTTAGAATTATCATTACTGTCTCCTCTTGAGTTATCATTGTTCTGCCCATGCATTGTGTAACAGCTACTGTGGGGGGGCTGTTCCAGACAGTGGAACAGCATTAGCAGCATGGAGAGCTTGACCAGTGTTGATAGAAGTGCATATATATATGAAAGAAGCTGTTAATCCTTGCCACCCATCAATACAAATAGTCACTTTTCTCAATTCCTTTACTGTAAACCACCATTGTAACTGGCTGACTGCTGAGTCAGTCCAACTGCCGATGGATGACAAAAAAGACTGCAGTTCTTTTTGGCTTTGTTTTATTTTAATAAAATATTTGTTAAATTCTGCTTTTGCTTAGAGTCCATCTTCAACTTAATTAATCCATTAATTCTGGCAGAACCTGGTGTTTTCAATTTAGGATACGAAAGTGTAAAAGAATTGTAGCATTACATCTCCTGAATAAAGATACTTCGACACATGGCTGGGGGAAGCCGGGATCGAACTGCCGACCTTCCGATCTGCTACCAAGCCACAGCCACAATTCGGTTCCTGAGAGGTCAATGTTATGTTCCAGATGTTGGATGACTATCAAAATAGAAACCATACAACACATTTGCAGTAACATTTTCTCAACAAATCATCTTTTCCTTTCGGCTGCTCCCTTTCAGGGGTCGCCACAGCGAATCATGCGCCTCCATCTAACCCTGTCCTCTGCATCCTCCTCATTCACACGAATTAACTTCATGTCCTCTCTCACTACATCCATAAATCTCCTCTTTGGT